>PVJH01018265.1:0-45670 GCA_004026705.1 Nesogale talazaci | reverse complement strand
AAACACACACACACACACACACACACACACACACACACACACGGAAAACAGAGGTCTTGAGGGACAAAGGGACTTCTTCAAGGTTACACAGTAAAGCCGTATCAGGCCAGGACCAGAATCTTCCAATATCAGGCTCTTTCCTGTGTACTGACTGCCAGCACGCACGAGCATCGGTGTTGGGCTACAGCCAAGAAACAAGCCGGTGCTCTGGGGGAATGTGATGCTCTTCAGGAAGAGTGGCGATTTCCAACAGGTCCTGTCTTCTTGGGTGCTGGGAAGTCTTGTGCTTCTTGTTGAGTGCTCAGTCCTGCTCCTCTTGGAGGAACAGCACTCGGCTCTTCCCAGCCTTCAGCTCCAAGGACAACCTAGTAAACAATATGAAAGCCCTGAACTTAATTGAAACCTTGTTTTGAATGGAAGGGTCACCGAAATGTCAAAATATTTTCCAGTCATCTGGGCAACTTACCTTTCCCTGACGCAATTGCCAACTTTTTCAGCATGACATTTTCATTGTCAAAAGGCTTTCAGGGAATGAGATGTCACACCAGGCCAGAGTTTGCAATGATAGACCTAGGGGATTCCCACAGAGTTTATGCACTTATTTTTCTATCATTTACTGCAGTCCTTTTTGACCTTAAACTTGGTTTTCAAGCAATCATGAACCCTACTTCTAGGCTACAAATTCAAACAAGAACTGAAATTCTGACCAAGTACAGAGATAGCCTTATTAATGTTAAAGCAGTCAAATAACATTAATATTCAATTAATTCTATTAGAAGTCAATAAAATTAATATTCACACTGACAACAAAACTGTCTCCATTTTTTATGATAGTTACCGACACTTACTTTTTACTGGTATGCGCTATTAATTAATCCATTGCCCTCATATTAAGAGAGGGAAGTGCACTTAGTTAAATTATACTGTTTAAAGACTTGATAACTCAAAGCTGTAAGTTTTGAAGCTTGGTGTGTTAGGTGAGTTATTTTTCAAAGTTAAAGTAAATTTATAGTATAGGCAGTTCCCAGATGAAAATATCAGACTTATCGACAACTTATAGTACTGGATTCTGCCCTGACCGACTACACTAAACTTCAAATTTCAGGTAAGAACTGAAGTTTCATCATGTAACAGGTGCAACACAATATCTCAAATATATATATATATATACACACATACATATATACACATACATATATATTCCCCATTTCCAGATATATATCTGAAAATGGGTGGTTTAGAAGACGTCATAGTAAGCCCTCTCAGAAGCATGAGATTGAAATGTTAACGAGACTATAAGAGCTCACATACTAAACCTGGCATAGCCAACAAAAATATTTGTGTGAGTCTCTGCCATCTTTGAGCAGGACAGCATTGCTTCAGGCTGAGAGCAAAACCCAAAGGCGGGAGATTTTATTGCTGTGCGATTTGTTTTCTGCCCGTCTTCTATACCAGTGAGGTTAAACAAAGCTTTGACCTGTGATTTTAGCCTTTATGCCTATCATTCCATTTCACTGTAACTTTAAATATTCCTGTTATCATGACAGTAATCTGGCTTCCTAGGCCAGATCGAAGGAGGCAAAACTGGTTTTGAAGTCCTTAAATTAGTTAAAAACAAATTTTCCAGCAGTGCTCATTCATAGCCCAGGAACTGTTTTTTGAATTAAGCAACATTCTAGGTGTGTCTACAAGTCTAAGTCAATCTTTGTCAGATTTATAGGTCATTCAAAACAAGTGCATACAGTTTTTATTTAACTTTACTTTAGGAACTCTGATGGTTTAGCGGTTAATGGATTGGGCTGCTAACTTTGAGGTTAGCAGTTCAAAGGCATTTGTTGCTCCACAGGAAGAAGGCAATGGCCTTGGGTTGTTTTTTTTTTTAATCATTTTATTGGGCCCTCATACATCGCTTTTCATCATACATAGTTCAATACATAGTTATGTAACTGTGCCAAGTTACTGTGCCAAGCACCCCCACTTGCCTGCCCTCATCAACATTCTCCCAACATCTGTCTTTCCACTTGGGCCCTTGATATGAGCCCCCCCATCCTTCCCCCTCCAACCCTTCCCCCCTCTCCCCAGTCCCCATTACTCTGCAGTCATTACTGTTTTGTCATAACTCCTCCAGTCCAGCTGGAACTGCAGGGCAGAGTGGGGACCATGGTGGTTGGGGGAAGAAACCTTCAGGAAATAGAGGAAAGTTCTATGCTTCATTGCTTGTGTTAACATAGCTGCCTCTTGACTATTGTACAAGTTCTGCATGAGCACAATGAAGTCTTCTGGAATTTCCTTGCTTCTCAAGATCATCCATAGTTTGATTTGATCCACATAAGAATACTTTAGAGTGTTGAAAAGAAAGGATGCTAATTTGAGGACTAATGCATGCCTGAGACAAGCCATTGTGCACGGCTAGGCAGTGCTTTGCTCTGTTGTTCATGAGGTCTCTATGAGTGGGAATGGGTTTGTTGACACCTACCACCACCACCACACACAGGTTCAGTAGGTGAAAGTAATTGTTATGAAGAATTTGTTGTAGTCCACAGCTAATGGTGTGCTGCATTTTTTATGGTAATGATTTTGACTTTTCTCTATGAGGGACTATTATACAATTATATACCTGTTTCTTAGCAAAACAGAAAATGAGCATATTTGTCCCCCACAAAATATATAGGTTTGGATGTAAATATATTCGATTTCAAAGTAAATGGGTATTAAGTGTTGCAAGAGCATGAAAAAATAAAAATATTTGAATGATGAAGCCATTTATTATAAGTAGAGGTTAGTTCAATTATTTCAAGTGAAGGGCAACTTTATATAACATTAAATGTCAGATATGAATTGTCTATAAGACTGATTTTCAAGCATGAGGACTAATTGGTATCTAAAGTATCAACGCAAAGGGGAAGCCGAATGTTTAATAGTTTTCCCTTCATTAATATGCTGGCTGCTTTGCATGCCTGATGGAACTTTCTTGTTAGTGCTACCCTACAGAACAGACATCCACAGTTGTCAAGGAGTCAATTTCTACTTTCAGTAGCCCCATGTGTGTCAGACACTATTTTGGGGGGGGGGGGAAGTGATCACTAGACTTTTCTTTCAAGGTAATTCTGAGTGAACTTGAATATCCAACATGTCAGCAAAGAACTGTCACCAATTTTCACCCCCACTCCTCCCCCAGAAGTCCCAGGTAGGAACAATGATCTCTGCTTACCTTCCTTTTACAGTAAATTAAATAGAGATGGGAAGAAACTTCAGACCATACAGCTACTGTTTGACTGATCTGAGAAGTTAATCCAAATATTTATGACTCTACAGGTAGTGCTTTTTGTGTCTACATGCTGCCAAAATTCTTTCCAGTGTAGTATGTTTACTCATCAGTTAATTTATTCACCAAACCTTTATTGAGTTTCATGGTATAACAACCAGACCTGCACTGGTAACACAAGGATGAATGAGTTCCCCTCCTGATTGCGAGGGTTGGCAGAAGGGTGTGATACTGGAGCTGGTTAAACATGGAGACAGATCATTGCCAATGTGGCCAAATATACACAAAGCCACCTTTCTAAGACAAACTATTTACTCAAAATCTTTACTTGTTTTCTCACTTTGGTCATGTCACTGCTCTTTGTGCAATTAGAAATAGTAATATCAGCTTTATTTCTTTCATCGTTGTTGTTATGTGTGTTGAGTTGGTTTTGACCCCTAGAGACCTTAGATACAGTATAGCCAAACACCACTCATTCATATACCATTTTCACAATCATTGTTCAGTTGGAACTCACTGTAGCAGCCACTGTGTTGATAAATCTAATTAAGGGTCTTTCTCATTGTGGCTGACTTTCCATTTTATTAAACATGTTGTCTTTTAGAAATTGGTAATAGCACCAAAGTATGTGGAATCAAGATTTGCAGCCCATGTTTCAGAAAGAAGCATTCTTCCTGTAGTTCCTCCGATCACTGTAATCTTTCTTCAATAGCTTCCAGCAATCCAGACCGTACCACTTCAGGCTGGCCATCAGATTTGCCTGATGTTTGATAGATATAAACTTAGTAGTTGACTTTGTTCATTTTTTACTGGGATATTGGAAAGATAAAGCAAGTGATACTGTATTTCATCTAATAGAGAACATAATCTACAGCAGTGATTCTCTACCTTCCTAATACCATGACCCTTTAATATAGTTTCTCATGTTGCGGTGACTCCCCAGCCATAAAATTATTTTCATCGCTACATCATAACTATAATTTTGCTTCCTCTATGAATTGGGTGACCCTTGTTAAAGGGTCATTTGACTCCCAAAGGTGTTGTGACCCACAGGTTGAGAATCGCTGAACTACAGGATGAACCAAGAGATCTTCTAGGTGGCTAGAAAAGTAACAGCCTTGTTGTATCACTCCCTCATCTTCTGCAATAAGTTTTTACAAACATCATGCTTTGGAAGGCAGTTCATTGGGAGAAGAACTGGGCTTTCTTCTTCCATAAACAACGACAGTCTCAGAAACTCCGGGCGTGTCTCTGAGTCAGCATTGACTCTATGGCAGTGAAACTGGTTTGGGTCACTTTGACAAGGAAGATTTTCTTCAGGTTAATGCTTTAACTGGAAAGACTTATTGAGTTCCTACTGGAAGCACTGGTAGATGAAGGGAATGAGCATTTATCTAAAGAAAGTCTACCTTTTCTTTTTATAGAAATTTATTTCACTGTATAAACTGGGGAAAAAAGCAGCTCCATGATCTTCATAGGGATTTAAGTGTATACAGTAAGATAACCGGAGGCCCTGGTGGTGACTGTGGTTAACACGTTTAGCTGCTAACGGAAATACTGAAGATGTGAGACCACAGGGATATTGTGGCAGGAAAGTCTGACAATCTACTTAAAAATATAAAATGAAACCAGCCAGTGAAACCCCTATGAATTCCAGTTTTATGCTGATACAAAGGAGGTAACCATGAGGTAGTGTTGACTAGACTACAGCTGATTTTTCATGAGATGCTATGCAACATTATCCCATAGATTCTATCAGGTAAAAAAAAAAGTTACAAAAGCAAACATACATGTGCCAAAGCAAAATATGTGGGTGTGGTTTCTGAACACTAGAAGAGTTATTTTATTTTAAGACATTCTAATTGATGGCATACTTTAGTGGTATAAATTACACTTGTTTTGTTGAGTTCAGGTGTTGAAGTTTGAACATATTAATAGCTAGATACAGTTTCCCTGCTTTTTAAGGTCACATTTTATTCATCTTATAGTCACTTAAGGAATCATAGCAGTGCCTTGGGGAGGTGCTCTGTTGCCAACCCAATGTTGCTCATTAGAACCTGCTGGTGACTGCTTGGCAGGGGGAAATTGTAGTTGTCCTCACAAAGGTAATAATTTTAGAGACCTTATAGGCAGTTCTCCTCTGTTCTATAAAGTAAGTATGAGTCAAAACCACCCAATGTAAATTAATTCCTTTTGAAGGTTTTGCTTCATGCCTCTCTTGAGTCAATGTAACTGGAAGTCACTCCGATCATTGTACATTTGGTCTTTGTAGGACCTCAGGATATTTCAGAGAATGGTAATACAAGTAAGTGTACATCCTCAACATAACCAAAGAAAGTGTGGTAGCTACATAATATTTCGTCAAGTTGAGACTAGTAAGAGTAAAGGGGCTTAGTTTAGCCTGTCAATCAGGTCACAACTTGATTATCTCATTTGAAGGTGCTAAGGAGATAATTCTCACTGCAGGTGGGATACGCTCCCTGCAAGACATTCCTGTTGAAAAGCCACATGGAGTTATGCTGAAGGCAGTCTGTCTTGGAGCTGGAGATCCATGCTAATGCTAAGATGCTTCCTCCATCACTGGACCCACAAGAATTTCCACCCATTAGTCTGTGATCTTCCTCTGTGCAGCACCATTGCATGTGTGGCATGAGTCTGAAAAGGAATTTACTGATTAACATCAGTCATATGGGCTCATATTGGACTTATAGACTTGATCTGAACTGGGCTGGGATCTTTTCTCAATATATAATTGCTCTTTTATATAAAACTCTTTATCATACACATATGTGTGTCTATGAATTTGTTTCTCTAATCTACCCAGGCTAGCACAGGAAGTTTAAAAGCTTTTAGGAACCAGATCTCTAACTTTCCATACAGCTAGAGCCCTGGCAGAAAGAATGATACCAACAGTCCCTGATCTATCATACTGTATGCAAACACTATTATAATTTGGTACAGAAAGTGCTCAGCATTGAATAAATTAAATTTAAGCTTTCATGACTGTTATTGTCTCAAAAAAAAAAAGAACCAACATATACACATGAAAGGAGTCAGGTTTCTGCTGTTACACACCTTCAGGAATATGCTCAGTTAATTGATGATCTCAGTTATATTGGAGAGCTGAGCACAGAGAGGTATAAGTTTGGGATGCCAGTGTGGACATTGATAGATGACCTTGATGGGGGCATGTCGATATCTCTCTTTTTTTAATGTGTTACTTTTTCCAAAGGCTATGAAAGAAGAGTCTATTTGTGTTAACCTTTTAGAAAAAGAAAGGACAACACCTTGGGAATAATTCATATTATATAATTATAACATAAAATGCATTTGAGGTGGAGGAGAAAATGGGAACAGGGAAAAATCTATTCTACTTCCAGGTAAATGGCAGAGTCTGAGAACAAATTTTATTGCTTATGGAGTTGACTTGCTTTGATGAAAAGGTGCAATTGAGGCAGGAATGCAACAGATACGTTCTTGAAAACTAGATACACGAAAAAACATTAGGAGCAAGCATTCTTGAGAATACAGGCGAAGAGGAACAGTCTGGAACTCAGACAGTGTTGAAAATCAGCACTATCTCCTTCCTAATAGAATGTAACATGGCTTCCAAGCCTTTTCTTAAGTGTTTAAATTTTCATTATATAAAAAATTTCATTATTGTGTTGCTGTTTTTTTGAGGTTCTAAGGCTTCTTTTGTTCCCCTCAATCTTCTTTTATTTAAACACTCTCACTTCTACTGTTCTTAATTTATGGATTACATATAGTAACTTGCCTTTCTGAGGGTTTCAATATATTCCATACCAAAATTTTAATCTGTTTATTGCAACATTTCTGTTTTTTCTTGTTAATTGTTTGGTTGGAATATCTTTCTTTCTTTTAGATTATAGGCTTTCTTTAACTAACCTGGATCCTTTTTAATGTAGGCAGGGAAAAGCTGATTAAACACTATGGATGTATGAAATATTCTTACCACTATGTGGATGCTGTTTGAGAAATGCCCATCTCTTGGTCAGGCCAGTTTCCTGTGTACTCTGACTGTGGTACAAGGAACAGGACAAGCAATCAGATGGCTGAGGAGAAGCATGTGGAAAAAAGAACTGCATCCTTACATTTTGTAACCTGTTAGCTTCCCTTATAAACCTCATAATTATGTGAGTTCTGTGTGCCCAGTGCCATGAATTCTTGAACCCAGCAGAGCTCTGAGGGCCATGAGAGGGATGGTTGGTTTCAGAGTAGAGTAAAGAAGGATGGGGTGGGGGCGGGGGTGTTGGTAAGAGCCATGACTGACCCTGTCTTGTGACCATCAGCCTTGGACTGATGTGGCTGCCAACCAAAGTCATAGGAGGTCCGACATATACCCCTGTCCTATGCCCTTAATATAGCAGTCTTTTGCCAGCATTATGGAGAACAGGATTCACAAGCCTCTCCATTTACTTAATGACTGCATTTTCAATGTAACATATCCACCCTCAGCTCACTTTGTGTTCTGAACTCAGAATTTGTAGTTCAGTTTTCACAGAGAAAACCTCTTATTAACCTGTAAGAGTGGGAGAAAAATCTTGGACCCAAAGTGCTTTTTCACAGATTTTGAATTGATCTTCTTATTTTTATATCTTTATAACTTCTACTTGGAGGTAACACGATCTCTCCAATTCTTAGAATTTTCTGGGGGTCAGTTTGACCTCATCATTGCAGGTAGTAAGATTAATTTCTCCAATCTGCTCCTCATTTTCTCATATTGAGGCACTTCAGCATTTTCAAAGTTGTTTGCTATTGTCTTCTATTTCTGTTATCTTTTACATCCCATGTCCATATCATTATAATTCTCTCTACTATCAACTATTGTGCAGCACAGATATTTAAATTCTTTATTACCAACCCAGAGGTGTCTCGGAAGTAAGGCCCAGTCATCTACCTGAAAGCATTTGCAGTACTTGCAGTTAGCAGTCCAATGTGTATACAAAAAACAAGTTATAATTCTACCTTCTTTAGGGAATTGGCATTTTGACTGTTTTTAAAGTAATATTTGATCTATTTTTAAAACATATCTCAAAGACTTAAAAATTATAATATATCTTTTATTCAATATCACATATTTATCACATATCAATATGACATAAAATAATTAATATTATTTTAAACCTTAGTTTGGTAAATCACTATTACTTAAAAGGTTTTTTTTTTAATAAAGTCTGGTATGTTGATACCAATCTATCATCATTTATTTAGTAAACTTCCCAGCCTTACAGGAAGTGGGAACTTGTGTGATGAGGAAGTATCTATATCTATGTCTATATCTATATCTGTCTATACATTTATCTGTATCATCTATATATGTTCTATATTTTTAGATGCTTTCATGGATGAAATTTCAGGGAGTCCATGTTGATACATAAGATGAACTATCACGCCATTCAAGTTAATTCATATAACTTTAAGTAATCTCCTCTTGAGTATCTAGAGGCTTACAGGTACACATCCTGGCAATGGAATCTACCTTTGAGAGCAAGGACTTCATAGAGAGACTTTAGGATGGTCCTGAAAGCAGGTTTAATACCTTTTGGATAAAGGAAATTTAAGATTACAGTTGTCTCCCATGTGGTCTATAATGGAATAGGGGAAGAATATGACTATTTGGTAGGCAATTCTCCTTAGTTCCATGCTTTTTTGTCTTGTGGAGAGGGCTATGACAGGGCTAGGTTCAGAATACAGGACCCATGGTGGAGCCCTTAATAAATTGCATCTAAAGGAAACATGCCTATTATTTACATATATTTCATGAGTATTTTGGGATAGTCAATCACTGGAAGAAAGCACTGTTATCAACCTTTCCTTTCAAACATAGAATGAGATAATTGGTTGGGGAACAGAAGAAGTGAGAGGATAGGGAAAGAGATAAGAGCATTGTGTACTTTTAAATAGAGGGAAGTACAAATAGATTGATAATTGAACTGCCACCACTGTATTAGCGAGCCATCCCCCGATGGTCCACATGTTTAATGGACTCAGCCGCCAAGTGAGAGGTTGGAGACTTGAATCCACCTAGTATTTCAGAAGCTCAAGTTCAGCCACTGGCTCTGCAGCTGATCTATTTCTGAAAAATTTGCTATTGAAACTGTTAAGGAGTACAGCTCTGCTCTGGCACCCACGGGTCATTGTGATTCTGAGACCATTCAACAGCAATTGGCATGTGAGTGAAAAATATTGTTTTTTGGTAAGAATTGCTGAGTTGATTTTTAACTCATAAATCCCTCCAATGATAGAGTAGAAGTGCAATATGAAGTTTTCTAGGTTGTAATCTTTATGAGACCAAATCACTAGGCTTTCTTCCAGAGGGGTCAGTGGAGGGGTTGGGGGTGGAGGATTTGAACTACCAATCTCTTGCTTAGCAGCAGTCCAGTGTGCTTTAATAGGGTGCTATGAGGACCCCTTATAAGTTAAATCAAATATAGTACTGTAACATGTTGCATAATGATCACCTAGATAGTCCAAGGAATTTGTAAATGCTACTTTGCTTAGAAGAAAAGAGATTTTAGAGATGCAATTAAGTTAAGGAATTGAAAATGAAACGATTACTCTAAATAATCCTGTGGACTTTAAATTTCACTGCAAGTGTCCTTATCAGAGAAGAATAATCTAAAGTGCTATTACCTGAAATCTACCACTGTCACTTTACTGTTAATACCTATAAATGTTTCAAGAAACAGAAATGAACCCCTTTAAGTCTAGTTCAGACTGGCCAACAATCTAATAGTTTTGAAGTTCATGCTATTCAGGGCTGTGGCAGTCATGTGCTTATGTTAATTTTATGATTGAAATGTAGGGGTGGAGTCTAGCCTGTTAATCTGGAGATAGCCATTGAGTAGATAATGAGGCCTCTGTGTGGGCATGGCTTTCTCCTGATATGTCTGGGAAATCTCATGATATTTCCCTTGTGGAGATGAGAAGCTATCTTCCCCAGTTGTTGGGAGTTAGTCTGAGAGACAATGAATTATGGACAAGACCAGATGGCAGTGTCCGAGGAGCTGAAGGAGCCAGAGGAGAAGCCACACAGCCTTACCCTTATGGAGCCAGAGCCCTGAAGCTGGAGAAGCCACATGGAGACCCCTGCCAGTGCTGAGTTGCATCTATCACCACTGGATGCTGTTGATGGACCCTGAACCCTGGAAGTGAGCAGCCATGGGGAGACCCCTGCCAGTGCCGGGATTTCTGCACCCACTGACCTATGACTTCATGAGTTGGAAGGAGGCTTTATAGACTGATTTCGGACATATGGGTTAATATCGGACTTATGACTTTGAACTGGACTGGGCTCAATATCCTGTTCCTCCTGTATATAAACCTTTTCCATATATATGTATATATATGTGTATATATATATATATACATATATATACACACATATATATATGAAATTCATTCCTCTAGCCTACCCAGACTAACACAAGGGCAAAGGTCTAGCAGACTTTTTGCCTATTGTTATTATTGTTTTTAGTTACCTTCTAGTCTAGTTCACTCAGATCAACCACATGTTGGACCTGTTCTATGCTTTTTCAAATTTCATGTGAAATTTTGGAACCCGATGACCAGATTTACCTTTAAAGGTATACCCTGGTATGTTTCAATCACCACTTTATTTGACTAATCGTCAAATACATAACTATTTGTTCTATTCAAGAACCTGAGATTGCTGTATAATACTATAAGATAATCTTTAATTCCTGCTTGTCAAGCAATCCAATTAAAGAAAAGGAGTCTAATTCACCTACTACTTGTTTATTGACAATCTTCTAAACAGACTTTTTTCTTCAAGTATCTTCCCTCTTCTAATTTTTCATCTGTGTTTAATTAGGTACTTGTGATAGGTAGGCTTGTTGTGCCAACATGGCCAAAGAAGCAGAAATATAAATGGCCCCACCTTTCTCTCTTGCTCTTGGATCTTTGGATCAGCTGGCTGCCTGTTTGTCCTGTGCCTCGATTTCCAAGCTACACGTCCCGTGGGACACCTAATCCATGGACTGTGTTGCTGTGTGTTGAGGTTCCTTCAAGTCCTGCTTTGCCATGCTCCTGGAATATACCTCTCTTGAGCTGGGGACTGTTGGACTCTGTCATCTGGCTGCCTGTTGGTGACCTACCTTGCTGTTTGCTGCTTGTGCTGGATAGCCTGAATTGCTCTGCAGAGATTACTCGGCGGCTCCCAAGTCTCAAAGGACTGCCAGTGTACTAGCTGTCTCATGCAAGGGAGTTGCACCGAGCCATTTATACTGCTTCATAAGTTAGTTGACACTTTATTTCTTATGTTAGATATATTTCTCTCTATATATAGATCTATAGAGAGAATTATTAGTGTCCTGGTTCTGTTTCTCTAGAGAACCCTGTCTAACACAGTACTCACTACAACCTAAAAGATACCATCATACAATGACAATTCTTTTACACAGCACTAATAAAGATGAAAGAATTAAAGAAAATCCAAAGCTTGAGTTGTCAGAATGCTACTTTACCTATACGTGTAGAAAAATATCACAGTATAGATATCTTTTATCAGTATTTCTTTCTATGTCATTAGGCACAAAATATAGCCAGTTGGAGCACAAAATGAATAGTTGTCAAAATAATAAAAAGTAAGAGGAATCATCCTCATGTTACTATTGCAATTTGGAAAAACTTTCATTTTTAACAAGGCTTATTTCCCTTTCTGTGTGACAGAAATCTATTAGAAACCCACAAAGGATAAACAACTACTGTTATAGACCTTAGAGTAGGGTTGTGAACACTAAAATTTCTATGAAGAACAGCAGACTATCCATAACTTATTATACTGGATTAGAGCCAACACTCACAGCTGTTCTTTCTTCTAGACATTGCAAAAGTGCTTGTTTGAAGATTTAGTCTTCTGTGTGTCTTTTGGGCTATTTGCCCTTTTTAACTTAGTCTGGAATTTAAATGTTTATTTCTAAATATTTTCAAGTTCCCACTTTAGAAGTTGCCTGCCTTTTAAAAAGTATTTTGTCACTTCTTCTGGAGTCATCAGTAAGGAACATCATCATGAGGGACAGAATGATGGTACTGATAATAGTCTTATTATTACAGGCGTTTCCTATTAATTAAAGGTGGGTTATCTGGTGAGTGGAACAGTTGCGTAGCGAGTGGGAGTTCTAATCATTGATTCATTTGTTTTTCTCTGTGGTTCTATGGCAGAGGAGAGGATGATAAACAGACTCAGACAGAAAGGCACTGAGGAACTGAGACTTGGTTAAATGGCAAGGCCTTTCTAAGACTTGAAATCCCTTTTGAAAAAACAAGAGGTTGTTGGCTGATGCAATACGACTGGAACAGGGAATGCAAAACAGCCAATTCACTGGAAAAAGAAACAGCCCTTATTATTTACAAAGTGACCAGATGCTCCACCTTTTAACAATTTAACAATGTCCCATAGCATTTTAAAATTAAAATAAATATATTACAATACTATTTTTGCATTCTATGAAAATTTTTGTTGCGCCTTATAGACCAAATTTTTAATCAAGAACACCCCTCCACCTCCCCTGGTCAATGGTGTCCCACTTAAAATCTGGTCACTTTACGACCTTATGCTTGTGCTTGTGCTGTATATTTTCCCACAGTGGTTGATTTCCAAACTACCCATGTTTGTAAAAGTTCTGAAATGTTAACATTCAGCTATGACACACTGGTAGCTGGTAGATGCAAAACACTGGTATAGAATATGCTTTCAAAAAATGTTTTTAGATAGAATCCTTTACTATAACTAAAAGTGGTTGGGATCTGATATCAAGCCAATGATGACAGGGTCTAGGGCAGCGGTTGGCAAATTGCAACTCATGAACCATATGCAGCTCTTTTCATGTGGCTCTGAGGTAACACTGAAAACCTCTGAAGGTTATTATTTCTGATCATGGTTATTTCATCTGGAAAAACACATTGAATACTCGAGTAATTTTAGAGTTGTTAGGAGGGGCAGGACTGACTCTTCGGTCTCAAGAGTTTGCCGACCCCTGGTCTAGGGGATATTTGGACATTCGGTCATCAGGAAATGGCATGACCCAAACTCTTGTCTGTCTTTCATCACATCCAAGAGTTGTTGACCTAAATTATCATTAAGAACATATGTTGGTGGGTGAACGGTCCCTGTGGGTTGTGTGAAGCATTTGATTGGCCAGAATGGCAGCATGAGGTATGTGTTTCTGCAGCATATGGTATCCTGTCTTCGTAGAAGAAGGGGCAATGTCTTTTAATCTTAAAGGATGCTGAATGTTGGTGAACCCTTGCCAGTGTTAACGTCAGGTTGCCTTTATCAACTTCTGTGGGTGTGTGAGTCCAAGTAGATTAGAGAAACAAATTCATAAATATATGTATACAAGGAGGAGGTTTATATACAAGAGGAATGGAACATTGAGAAAGCATCCCAACCCAGTCCAGTCCAAGTCCATAAATCCAATATTAGACCATATATCCAATACCAATCTATAAAGTCTTCTTCAGACTGACAAAGCACATGCAATGATGCCAGGAAAATCACAGACCAGTGGGTACAGAGTCTTCTGCATCCAGTGGTGGTAGAACCATCTCAGTGATGGTAGGAGTCTCCCCATGGCCTCTCAGCACTGGCAGGAGTGTCCCTGTGAGTTCTCTGGCCCCAGAGTTATGGTTTCATCAGGGAAAGCTCATGTGGCTTCTCCTCCAAGCTCCTCCAGATTCCAAGACTCAGTATCCATCGACATCCTACCATGTTGTCTTGTCAGTAGAGCATCTCCAAGAGACTCAACCCTGTGTCTTGTCAGAAGTGTGTCTCCGAGAGACTGAGTTGTAAGTCTCTTGACTCCAGTGAAAAATACCACAAGATTTCATACAATTCTCAGGAGAAAGCCATGCCCACACAGAGGTCTCATTGACTATCTCCTGATTTACAGCCTAGATTCCACCCCTACACTCTCAATCATGAAATATACACCAAAGTATATGACTGCCACAGTGGGACTTTCAGGCTACTTTGGTTTCTGGGAAAAAGAGTTATAGGGCCTTCTGGCAAAAAATAAAAAAGTATCACTTCCATCACACACCAATATCCCCAATGCTGGTTTATATGAAGAAGAATACCAAAATCAGATTAGAGGATGGCTATTTAACAACCTGCTATCACTGGAAGCACTTACTGAGAAAAGTAAAGACTTTATTCTTTAGTATAGATTACCATTTCATGTAAAGAAAGTCAAAATCCTACACATTGTATCAATAAACAACATCATGATAAATGGGAAAGACTGAAGTTGTCAAAGATTTTATTGCATCTACCATGGGTGGCTGAGGAAGATACTAATACATCTTCAAGAGCATTGGCTGACATTGACAGGGAGACCCAATTTTTGCAGAAACAGGTGTATACTGAGGAATTGTGAGAGCAGGTCTCTTGCATAGAGTGATCTATACTATTTTTACAGTGCCAATTTTGATAGTATACCAGTAGACTGGTTGGTGGTGGTGGTGGGGGGGATTTCAATGATACACAGGGTAAGAGTGAATAACAAAGTTTGTGCCTGCCTTGGTGGCCATGATGATTAAATATTTGACTGCTAAGAAGAAAGTTGTAGTTCAAAACGACTGATAGCTCATTGGGAGAAAGAGGGGGCTGCCTTCTGGGTAAAGATTTATGGCTTCAGAAACATATACAGGGTAGCTATGAATCTGAATCCATTCGATGTGAGTGAGACTAGTCAAAGCAACATTGCTTGTTAAATATGTCTTTTATACTCCTCAAAATCCACGAGATTGAATTAATTCTGACTCATTGGGATTTTCGATAGGAAATCGGATTTTAGATGGGATTTCAAAAGATTTATAAATCTTCACAGGGCAGACAGTTTCATCCTTCTTGGGTGGAGTGTCTGGTGGGTTTGAAACAATGACCTTGTAATTATCAGCCTAGGGATTAGCTTACTCTATACTGCCACCAGGGTTTTTTATAGGAGCACAGAGAGTCGAACTAAGGAGCTCAACACAGACAAGCTCCCCAAATGCTCAGGAACTGTGGTCTGTGTTCACTCCAGAGAACTTTCCTCAGAAATGATGATAGTTTGGAAGTATGTGAATATATCAGTACATGGAACACAAGGATGGCATTTCCATGCTCTTGGAAGATGTTTCTTGGCTTGCCCTGGAGGCAGTATTGCCCTCAGCCAGAACCAGTTCTGACCTGCTCCTGAATGAGCTATTTGGATAGTTAGGATGGGCACCTATGCTATCCATTCTGTTAACATCTGCCCAGGAAAGCAATTCAGGAGTCTTTTATTAATATTTTGAAGTCTTTAGGTACATCAGACATGCCAGAAAGCACAAAATTGTATTCTTTTTTATGAAAGTATGTGGAAAGGTATCTTTCGCAATTCTTCTGAGGATGAAAGAATGTGGTATTTTGGAATTTGTGCTTTGAAGGCCTGCAGAACAGATTGGATCAGAGGAGAGTCAGATAATGCGTTTTTTGAAGTCTTGGTCATCTTGAATTTCAGGTTGTAAGGGGAGAACAATTACTTGGCTGAGATGTGGGTACCAGGAGATATTATTGCCTTGTGATTTGAGGGAGAGGGTGACTACCCATTCTTTGTCTGAATCTTCCTATTAGGTTGAGTATTTTGCCTGGTGTAACTGCTGTATATGGTTGCTTATTTCCTAGGAGTAGACCTGAATCCCAGACTTTGAGGAAATGAGAGAAATAGGCAATAGATGGCATCCAGATATTAGCTCAATCCAAGAGATCATTCCTGGAGAAGGGAATCACACTTCATGAAATAGCAGGACAATGGAAAAGAGGAATACTTTTGGGCAGCTGTATTGACACAGAGGCTGCAATAATGGGCTATGATCTAAGACCAATTGTGTGACCGGCACATGGCCAGTGTTTCCTTTTGTTGAACATGGGGTCGCTATGAGTTGGAACTATCAGTGGAACTTGAAAATAACAACATTGTTGAAGGAGGGCCTAGTGAGTAGTTGAGTCTCCTTAATCAGGGATTTGAGAGTTTACCCAAAGGATATAGCTTTGGGCAGATGGTGACTGGGACCTGGATTCAGGTCTAGTTCACCAAATTGCCTCATCTCTCATCGTCTACCCATGTTGTCCTGGAGGCAAGGCTTCCCGGACTTGGTTCCATGATGAGGAACAGAGACATAGTGCACCTGCAGGGCAGGGCTCAGCTCTCTGCCTCTCGTGCCAGGCAGAGTGCCAGTGGTATGGCCAACATGCACTTGTACAGTGACAGGTCACCAATGTCTGTCCAAATACTGAGCTTCATGAAGGATTCTTACTCTCTCTGGAGAGAGAACATACCATTTAGGTATGGATGAAACTGGATGTAGTTTTGCTTCAGAATATTTTTGTGTGCTTTAAGCTGGATCCCCCTCAGACCAAATCTGGGCAGATAGGAGTTAACAGAGGAAAGCTGAGATTCTCTTGCCAATTTTCCACTTTATACTTCCTGAGGACTGTCATGAGTTGGGTTCACGATACTCCTTCTTGGCTTCTGAGTGCAACATGCAATTCAAGGACTTGATGATTTTTCAGACTTCACCAAGGCATTCCACTTTTATGGGCCACACTGTCATGTTCCTTGAAGAGGAAGATGTTTCGATTCAAACTTAGACTTTAGAAGAACTCTCTGTGCCTTGGCAGACTCAGGGTACAGTTTGATGTGCACAGATGACCTAGAAGTGGGAGCTTTGTGTGTCTACAAAGAGCAGTGACTTAGAGTAGCTGAGCAATCCAGGAAAAAAAATTACAGTGGAGTATCTGCATGGGGCAGCAGTAGTCACAGCTGCTCTAGTGAAAGTTTTTCCCAGGGCAGAATTGGGAACCTGGCTCTTCAGTTACCAGCAGTTAAAGTTAATTGGTGTCAGAAGCAGACATTTGTTTTTGGTAAACAGAGAGTACAATGTGCTGTGATTTCTTCTGTCAGCTGTGCCATTCTGTGGCTGAGGAGGAGGCTGGGGCAGGCCAGATTTGTAGTTCTGATATGAGAAGTGAAAGGCCAAGGCAGAAGTTGTGCCCTGCCCTGGAGAGTGTTGACAGGCAAATCTAAAGCAGGCCTAAAGCAGCTGTCCAATTAGAGTTACTTAGCTAAAGTGGAGACCAGGAGACACGTAGGAGGAGCCTGATGATGTCACGGCTATGCCTTGGGCTATGATCTGCGTGGTTGGCAGTTCTAACTACCAGTGGCTCCTAGGCAGAAGCACTTGGTTTTTTACTCCTATAAACAGTTGCTGTCTTGGAAACACAGCAGAGTCCCTACAACTCCACACGGAATCAGTGGCAGGGAGCCTGGGTTAGTTTGGCGGTGACTAAAATGAAAGTAGAGGAAGGAGGAAAGTGAGACTGGGAAGCCATGGAATAGGAAAGTCAGGCTAGATGCATTTGAAAAAGGCTAGTTAACAAATCATTTCACTTCCGTGTGCCATGTGATCTCTCAGAACTACTTGACTAGTGTAGCACCGATCAGTCAGACACAATATATGAATGACTTGGGGTGTTCTCATGAAATGTTCCTTACAAAAAGAGGCTGCATCGAATCTGTCCATCAAGCTGTTGTTTGCCAACCTCAGTGATGGAGGGTTTGACTTGTGGTGCTGGTACAAAGAGCACTCCCTGGCTGGGTCCTGGGCTGCACGAGGAATGAAGAAGTCTTCAAAGTCTTCGGAGGAGGAATGCAAAGGGACAGCTCTTTAGAAGCAAGCATGGTGTGTTCTTGGTCTCTCAATTTAGGCACATACTTTTGAAAGGTCAATCTTCAGAAAAAGACCCCGTGCTTGGTGGAGGGTAAATGGAATGAGGACATGTTTCCTTGAAATGAATGAACACCGTAGCCAAAACAATGAATTAAACTATACCCACAGTCATGAAGACTGGCAGGACTCAGCAGGACCTTTTTCCTGGATACCTAAGGACAAAGCTCTTCCAGAGCAGTGAACAGTCAACTTATTTCTTTTAGGGAATAAGTACAACAAGCTTGGGTGGCTTCCCCATTGATTTGCTTGGTTTCACTGCATTTATTTGAAGGGACTGCAATAGACAACGTCGGATATATTATACCTGTTTCTTTTTTGCCCCCACCCCCATGGCCCCAGGTTGTGGTGCCTTCTATGATGTTCCCAAGAGCAAAATAATTGAAGGATTGGTGAATGTCGGTCAGTATAGACTGTGAAATCTTCTTGTATTTCACTTCCTTTATGAAATGTATGCCAACTTGGGTAGAGGAAAATAAAAAGAAAAAACAAGAGGAAAGGAAGAAAACAAATAAAAGAACTTCATTAGTTCCAGTTTCAGACAACAGATTTGTCTTTACATTGTTGTGAAAATTTTTCCTTTCTGGGGAATTGAGATTCTGAGGAAACAGAGCAGATCAGTTTGAGGATATTTTTATTAATGATAGTAACCAGCTGTATTCTTGATTAAATATGTGAATAACAGCTGCCTACCCCCACAATTTGTACGGGGAAAGCAGTCTTTTAAAAATTCCAGTTAAGGCTGAGCCCCGGTGGCGTAGTGGTTGTGCGTGGAACTGCGGCCCACTGGGACGGAGGTTCAATTCCAGCAGTGGGGCTGGGCCTCCTACTCCCACCACCGGAGAGCAGTGATGCCCCGCCCCACTCAAAAAAAAATTCCAGTTAAATACCCAAAGACTATTGTTTTGAATATATGGCACCTTATATAGAAAGTGACCCAAATATTTATGAACCAGGAATTGTCGCAAAGTTGAATAAGGCTAGGTGTATTTATTTGTCTTGGGAATTTGAATTGAAAGTACTTTTTTTTAAAAATTTTTGCAGAGAATGTCATGGAACAAGGCAGTGACTGGCCAGAGTCATGTGTGAAGTACAGTTATAAGGGGGTAGATAAGACATAACGAGAGATGGTGGACACAAGGACACAGGAGTGTAGTCAGACAACAGGAAAGACATGAAACACACAAGCACGACTCTTCCTCAGCTGAACATCATGACCCTTCCCTTCATTTTACTTCTAACATGAGATGACCCACGAGGCTTTCTGTCACTTGACAACCGAAGAACAATTCTCGAACACATCATGTTCTGGTTATACAGGACTCCAGCAGGCAGGTTTAAATAGGGAGGTAGGAAGAGGGAAAAGGTTGTGAGGGCGGGGCAGAAACTGCCAACTCATTTATTTCCTATTTTGTTTGCGCCTTCTTGCTAATCTTCGTTCTCTGACGTGGATTCTCATAGGCAGCATTTGCTGGTAAAATTACACTGACCTTCAAATCCAGCAAGAGCAGAGGATAAGAAAAAGCTCTTATTGATATTACATGCTTTTATTAAGTCATGCATCTCTCATTCTCCTGGGCTTAGCTAGACAAATAGGAAAGGAAGTAGAGGGTAGTGTAAGTACACACGAACACACGTACACACTCGCCCACACCCAGTATGTTCCAGTTATATTGCCTCTTAAATTCACTCTCCAATCTTGACTAAAAATATTCCTTGCCATGTATATATTGTACAGTATGAATTATTTGCTGGGTGAAAGAAAGAGATAAAATCATGAAAATCCAAACATGGCACATTTCCTCATATTCAAGCTGAAACTTTGCATGGGAAGTGTGGTCGCAGATGTACCCAGGACTTGTTACACAGCTGCAGGGTGTGCATATGCTCTATTTCCCCCAAACAAATGCTGGCTTAGGTTCCTCCTCCCAATGTCTCTATACACGAATGTTTGCAATATCCTTTGTGAAACAATATCCTTTGTGACACTTGGAGAATAAATTGCAAGCAGTTTCTACCTTTTCCCCCTGATCAACAGGAACTGTCACGTGTATTTATCCTTGTTTGTTCGTTTGAGCTTTCCTAGAAGAGAGAGCTGTTGTTGTTCGGGTCATTAAGTCTGACTCATGGTGACCTTCAGTCTAGCGATTCTCCCAGACAGTGTGATGTCCAAGCCCATTGTTGGCGCCACTCGGTCAGTGTATCTTTTTAAAGGTCTTCCCCAAGCATGATGCATACAGGCTCTGTTACCTCTGTATACTATTTCGAAAGTACATGAGACAAAGTGTCTTTATGCTCACTTTAAAGAGGATTCTGTCTTTTCATCTTTTAAGAATGGAAAGATCTGCTCATTCTTCAGACAGTCCATAACAGTCTCATTCTTCTCCACTAACACTGCATTTTAAAAGCATAAATGCATTCAGTCATGGGTCTTCCCACTGCTGCATGTTTGTGAAGCACTGTATTTTTCAGACAACGAGATACTTTTTTTTTACCAAAAGTGGGGGGAAAAAAGGGTACATTTTATTCCAAAGGTGTGTACCCTAGAACGTTTTTTGCATACTGGTACTATTTGGTTCAGATTTTTTTCCCTATTTTCCAGCTCTAAAAATTGGGTGTGTCTTATGATCAGGTGTGTTGTATGGTCCGAAAAATACAGTAATTGAAAATACTATGGCTTGAGTCATGTCCACCTTAATCTTCACAAGTTTATTCTTTGCTTTTTAACTTTTGAAAGATCTTCAGTAGATTTGCCCAACATACTATGTTGTTTGGTTCCTTGACTTCTACTTCCATCTGGGTTGAGAGTATATCCAAACAAAATAAATTCATTTACAGCTTTAGTATTTCCTTCATTTACTATGTGTTCCCTGTGGTCTACTTGTTCTCTTTGTCAATGAAAAGGCATGCAAAGAATTCCAGGAAGGAAAAGTACCATACTCGTGTATAAGCTGAGTTTTCAGCACATTTTTTTTTATAAAGGGGAGGTTTATATTCAAGAGGAACTGAATATTGAGAAAGCATCCCAACCCAGTTGAATCTAAGTCCATAAGTCCAATACTAGTCCATCTGTTCCATATCAGTCGATAAAGTCCTCTTCAGACTCACGAAACACATGCAATGATGCCAAAAGCAGAATGATCACAGGCCAGTGGGTAAAAAGTCTTTGGATCCAATGGTGTTGTAAACATCTCGGCCCTGGCAGGAGTCTCCATGTGGCTTCTCTAGGTCCAGGTTTCCTGCTACGTCAGGTTCGGTCCATGTGGCTTCTCCTCAGGGCTGTCTTGCAGGGAGCCAGCCTTGTCAGCCGAGTCTCTCAGGCAGCGAGCATTGTCAATACAAAGTCTCCAAGGCAGCCAACTGAGGGAAATACGTCAAGAAGGAAGTGCCAGGTTTCCCAGAATTCTTGAGAGAAGGCCCTACCCACACAGAAGCCTCATTGGCTATTTTCAGCACATTTTTGATGCTGTTTTTGTGATCAAATTAGGGGCCTTGACTGATTTTGGAGTATGTTTGGAGACTCATTGTGGCAGACATGTGCTTATGTTAATTTTATGATTGGCGGAGGGTAGCCTGTTCATCTGGAGATAGCCAGTGAGTAGCCCATGAGGCCTCTCTGTGGGCATGACTTTCTCCTGGGACTTCTGGGAAATCTCGCAATATTTCCCTCGTGATGATGAGAAGCTATCTCCCCCAGTGGTTGGGAGTTAGTCTCAAGAGACAATGAATCACAGACAAGACAAGATGGCAGCATCCGAGAAGCTGGAGGAGCCAGCGGAGAGATCACATGGTTTTGCCCTGATGGAGCCAGACCTCTGAAGCTGGGGCGGCCACATGGAGACCTCTGCCAGTGATGAGTTGCTTCTACTGTTGATGGACCCTGAGCCCTGGAAGCAAGGAGCCATGTGGAAACAGACCCCTGCCAGCAGAGAATTCTGCACCCACTGACCTGTGACTTTGTGAGTCAGTAGAAGACTTTATAGACTGATTTCTGGCATATGGGTTAATATCAGACTTATGACTTTGAACTGGACTGGGCTCAATGTCCTGTTCCTCTTTACATAAACCTTTTCCTTATATCTATATGCGTGACTATGAAATTTGTTCCTCTAGTCTACCTGGACTGACACACTGATTATGAAAGTAATTGTACAATCATATTTGATAGACTCGAACTATGGAAGAATATGATATATGTATTAACTCCTAATGTGCAGCAATATTTTTTAAAAGCATAGATCGAGGCATGGATTTTGGGCTCGCACTAAATCTTAGCTCCAGCTTAAGAATTAGTCCTTACATCATGGCCCTGTATGATAAACACCAGCATGAAAAGGTCACTGAAAATAGGGTGCTATAGCAAAGTGTAATGAAGAAAGTAGATGGTGCCTAGCTATCAATCAGAATGGCATCTTGCGTCTGAATGGCTTGTATTCAAACAAGCAGCCCTCCACGTGAGGAATCAACTAAGGCCACAAGGAAAAAGCACGCTTGTTTGTGTGACCTTAAGATGATATTTATAATATTTGAGTATGGTGCAAGGGCAAGTCTCAGCTAAAATTGTGAACACCCAATTTAGAGAAACCATTGGAGGACAGTGGGAGCCCAAAATCCATCTGCAGAGCATCTAGTTACACTGAGCCACTGGTAGAGCCCCTCTAGCTTTAGACAAGAATCCCAAACAGCCTTACTATCAGGCAGAGACCACTGCAATCCTGATCAAGATGATCCATACTTGGGCAGTTGACCCCCCTACAGACATGAATGGAATTTGTACTGGAGGAATTTGTATCTCTTATTCATCCCATGACATACATTGACTCCCTGCTTATTTGAGTGTTGATGGGGATCTTTTCCTTCTTATGCATCACTTGTACTTTTGTCATTATACTTTTATGAGTTTGGCCTTATCATCTTAATATAATCTTGGTTTTTGATTTTTTTTTCTGTTGGGTTTCCCAGCAGTGAAGCACAGCAGAAGTGGAGGAGTGGATACATAATGAGAATAACTGACACAAAGGGTTATAGGGAAGGCAGGGGTGGGGGTGGGCAAAAGGAGGGGAATGGGTTTGGGGCTGTAAATAATAAAGATGGTAGAGGGTAAGCACACTAGAACTGATTGTATTTACACCATTCAGGTTAAAGGTGATTTATCCAATAGGGACAGAGGGAGGGAGTGGGTGAAGAGATGCTGTAAGATTGATGTGGTGGTGACTGTAACTTGATACAATTGAATGACTGAATGATTGAATTGTATGATCTGTAAACTATGTGCAAATAAAACTAGAGAGAAGTGTTATAAAAGACATGCAGTCAAAACTTTTCTTGGCTTTCTGCAAGTAGGCTGTGTCATCTGCATATAAAAAGTTGTAATGAGTTCTCCTCCAATTCTGATGTCATGTTCTTCATCCTGTATTCCAGCTTCTAGGAAGAGTTGTTTAGCATAGAGATTGAATGGATATGTTGAAAAGAAACAACTGTAACACATTTTCTGATTATAAATCCTCCAATGTCCCCTTTTCCTATTTAAATGGTTGCCTTTCAATTCATATATGAATTCTACCCACAATGAAATGTTATGGGATTTTCATTCTTTGAAAATTAAGTTGGCTGAGCCCCGGTGGCATAGTGGTTGTGTGCGGGACTGTGGTCCACACGGTTGACAGTTCAAATCCAGCAGCAGCTCTCCAGGAGCAAGGCTGGGCTTCCAACGCCTACCAGGGCAGTGGTGCCACACACACAAAAAAAGAAAATTAAGTTAGCCACATGTAAATTATTTTATGATCTGTGCATTTGTATGCCTCTGCATAAACAATAAACACAGGCAGACATCTTTCTGGTAATCTCGACTTTCAGTCAAGATTAGTCTGACATCAGCAATAATGCTCCTCCTTTCATGGCCTCTTCTGAATTCAGCTTGAATTTCTGGCAGTTCCTTGTAGTTGAACTACTGCAACTGTTTTTTTAGTTACCATATATACTTGAGTATAAGCCAACCCAAATATTAGTCAAGGGACCTAATTTTACCACAAAACTAACTTAAAATTGTGCTGGGAAAACATGAACAAGTATATATAGTATCCTTATTAAAGTTTTACTTACATGTGATATTAATGATATTATTTTATGATTCTGCCTTATATTATGTCATCTTTCTTTGGAATGCCAATAAAGAGGGATGTACTTCAGTTGACAGACTTGATTGTTGAGTTGATTGGTTTTCCAAACTTTGGGGGATAAGGAGTAAGCATTTACAAGGTTTCATCCATTGATTGAATCATCTCATTTGGGACTCTGCAAGTCCTTGATTTTTGCCAACGCCTTCAGAGCAGTTTAGACTTCATTTCTTAATCATGTGCTACCCTCTGAAATGGATGATCACTGACCATTTATTTTTAGCACAGAAATTCTGTGTATTCTTTTCATATTCTTTTGGTATTTCACTGCTTTGTTATATTTCTTTCAATGTTTTATTCATAGAATCTTCAGTATTGAAATTCAAGGTTTCAGTTGTTTTTTTTTTAGTTATTTCAGATCAGAACATGCCAAGAATATTCTTCTCTTGGTTTTTAACTGTCAGATAGTTGTATATTTCAATACAATACTTTAACTTTTTCCGTTGAATTTCCCTGTTCAAATCTTTAGTTTCATAATCTCTTCTGTCTGTTTTACCTATTATATGGCCAACAATAGATTTCAGAATCTCTTCTGATGTCACCATTTGCCTTTTATCTCTTTTAAATGATTTTTGGTCTTATTCATATATTATATCCTTGGTGTCATTCCACAACTCCTGTGTTCAATACATAGAAGCATTATCATTCAATCCATAGAATCTACACTTGATATGTCTTTATATTCAGATGGGATAAACTCAAGATCATACATTGAGCCTGAGGGATTTGCTTTAAATTTTTTCAGTTTCAATTTAAACTTGCATACAAGCATTGGATGGTTCATCCTGCAGTTGGTCCCTGACTTGGTTTGGTTGAAGATATTGAGCTTTTCTATCATCTCTCTTCACATATATATTCCATTTCATTTCTGTGAATTCCTTCTGGCAAGGCTCACCAGTACAGTAACCACATAGGTTGTTGAAAAAATTTTTTAAATGAATAGTGATTCCCCCCCCGCCCCCCCGCATAATTCTATTATGCCATCTCTGGTGTAGTTTCTATCACTATAGTCGTATTTGGCATCCTCTGATTTTGCATTCCAATCATCAGTCATTATCAATGCATCCTGACTGCATGTTTGGTAAACTCCCCATTTCAGAAGTTGGTAAAAATCTTCCATTTCTTAATTTTTGACATTCGTGATTGGTATATAATGTAATAATATTTATACCAATTCATACTCTTTGTACTAACTAGTTTCCCTTATAGGTATATGGATATAATACTCTAAGTGCCTGTGCTATGCTCCAAGACAGATCTTCAAATGCTTCATTTGACTAGGAAAGCCATGTCGCACTGCTCTTCAATTCAATTTGACGAGTCTACACGGACATGTACAATAAACATGAATTCTGTTCAAAATGACCAATGGCAGTTGAAGCTCACTGATGCCTAACATTTATCTTCAAATGTTCCCTTCTATTTTGGACGCATCCAATTTTCTGAGATTCCTACATTGTATATTGCACAACATGATTGCTAGCGAATAGTTTCATATGTTTGTCCTTATTTTCAGTGGTGCGACATCAACAAAGGAAGGTCCTTAAAGATTGCCTCTATTCCCATGAATAAGGTCAACTCTCCTTGGAGGACATGTTGCATCTCTCGAGTTGGGACGCATTGAAGAGAGACCAGTCTCGGAAGAAAGGCATCATGTTTGGCAAAGTAGCCGAGCAACAACAAACAGGATGACCTCCGACAAGATGGACTGACACAGTGATGAGGTCGGCGAGGAACATTTGTGAGGATGGCACAGAACCTGGCAGTGATCCCTCCTGTTGTACTTCGGGTCACCCTCTGGCAGGAACGATGAAACAACACCTAGCAACAACAACAACAACAACAACAACAACTCCTTTGAAGACACAATCTTCTGACATCATTTGAGTGCCTTCTGACTAGAGGAGTTCATCTTCTGGCTGTATCTCAGACAACATTCGGTTCTCACTGACCAATTTTCTGGGTAAGTCCCCAGATCCTTCTTTTTTGTCTGTCTTAATCTGGAAGTTCAGCTCAAACCTGTCCACTACCGGAGACCTAGCTGGTATTTGAAACGGCAGGGGCATAGCTTCTAGTCTCACAGCAACATGCACGTTACCATAGGATGACAAACTGTGGGGGCATTTTAATAGTTTGTTCAATTGTCCCTTCCCATATGAACCTCTAGAAAACCTTTCTTTTAAATCTTAAGGTAATTTTAATTTGCTTGTCTCTTGAAAGCATGTCCTCTGTGGCACTTTACAATAATCCAGCCAGTCACAACTATTTTTAATTTTTCTTTCTGTCTTAAGAGCTTACAGGTCAGAGGGCAGTGATGCTAAAAAAAAAAAGTTTACAGGATGGCCCTTGCCCTTCCATGTCTTACACTCATTTTTAATTCTTTTATTTTGAAATATCAGGACACAGCAGAACCCTAAAGTGTGTATGCTACTTTCCCAGCTTTTTCCATCCCAATGCCTTTATCTTCTAATATTTAACAATAGTTCTTTCATGTGTTAAGGTGTTCCATTTCATTGAGAAGCCATTTACCAATTGCTAGGGATTCTTTTATGTGAATTCTGGCATATCTGACTGGTTCAGTAGTAAAATCTCTACAATCATGCTATCTGTCAGGATCTGAGAATGATGTATGAGCACTGTCAAATTGATGATATATCTTTGGGGAAAACTCTATTATGCAGTTACCTGGAACATTTAAATCGGTAATGGTGTAACTTCAAGGAGAAAGGTTTTTGTGTTTGATAAAACCAAGTTATATTACACAAATTCCATACAATATATTGTTAGATATTCGCTCTTATATTTTTGATATTTTATTTTAATTAGACATTATCCTAAAAAATTAGATAAAGCATCCTAGGAAGCATGTGAATAAAACCAATACAAAAAGCCAAGTGTTTTATCAGTTGTCTTCATGTTATGATAGTTCATTTTAAAACCTAGATTTCCATGTGTTTCTGTAGTCTATTAACTTCTACTTTCTCTTTATCATAAAAATAAGTTGATATATGACACAATGGAACCGGAAACCTTTCTTTTACTAAGTGTTCCTTTTAAAATAAATAGCAAATAAACAAAATGTAGGGTGTGGTCAGCCTATGCCATTTATGTGTGTGTTTTAGCTTAAGTGCAGATATGATATTATTATCATATTAAGAGAGAGCAGTAATTGCTGTACAATTAAATTTGCTCTCTCAAATGCCACTATCCATTTGTTTTTTCTTGCAATTTTAAAGAATTACTACAAAGTGTATCCAGAGTTTACTTTTGAAAGTCATAACTTGGAAAATGAATCAAGTGAATCAGCTAAATATTTCTTGCATTGCAAAATTCACAAGCTCTGTCTTTTAGTTTTTTTCCTTTTATTTGGGGGATATAACAAGTCTCTACTTAATAAAAGGAAGAGTGCAGATTGACCTGGTTTCTAATACTTATTCTGCCATTTATTATTTTTAGGATCCTCAGTAAGACCCATACAATTTCTTTACCTCAGTTTTCTCATGTATTAAGGGAGATAATAATGGTACCTTTCCCACAGGGTTAAGAGAGTGCCTGACAAAAGTATGTACTCATTAGCTGTTGCCATTTTCCATATGAAAAATAGACAACCTCTTCTTCAGGGCCAGTGTTTGATCACCCAAGTATATTGGGTAAACTCATTTGTCTTCTGTTCCCCACAAGACCCACAGCACAGGGAAATGTGATTGGCACTCCTTGGGGCACAACATTGCATCAAATAAGAATGGTGTCTGCTGACTGTGTATAATTTGGAGTCTTTGATTCACTGCCTCTATTTTATAGCTATCCAAGCAGACCATTATATATTTTGCCAGAATTCCAAACTATGTTAAGGAGACACATTTTTCTCTCTGTATTCCAGGAAAACACACACACACACGAGAGAGAGAGAGAGAGAGAGAGAGAGAGAGAGAGAGAGAGAGAGAGAGAGAAAGAGAGAGAGAGAGAGAGAGAGAGAGAGAGAGAGAGAGAGAATATAGAATATTTTATTATAGGATAACACTAATTAAAGTCATAACTATAGAGATGTGACCAAATAAGCCATGTTTGATATGTTATAATTAATTAAAAATGGACAGACAATTGGGGGAGATGTCAGAGTATCATACATGCTACTCAGTGAGGTTCAAGGACTCTTGGAAAACAAGAATAACCAAAAAATCCTTTTATTAACACTGCAATATGCCCTTTGGTGCCACCCCATTTATGTTACTTTCAAGATAATATTGTTTATAGGGTAAAAGAAAATTAGATCATTATCATAACATTTAGAGCTTTGAATTTGTGATTCAGATTAATAAATCCAGTTGTTATGTTCCCAAACAAAAGTAAACTCTTTGCCCTCTAGGGGATGCCAGCTTTCAAAAAGACATAGCAGCGCTGCCCCTGAGAGTTTCTCATCCTTCCCCTGTGCAATGGCTGGTGATTTTGACCAAGCAGTCCAACATGCAACCCCGCAGGCCACCACGTCTCCCCTGTCATTATATGAGCAACTTAAGCAATAAAAAAAGAACAACCCCACTGAGGTTAAGTCAATTCTGACTCGGAGTGATCCCATGTATTGCGAAGCAAACCTGTTCCAGAAGGGCTTTTTGGGGGCGTGGTGGGGTGGTGGCTGTAATCATCCTAGAAGCTGGTTTCTAGGCCTTCTTTGGGGGCCATTGGATGGATCTGGCCCATGAAATTTTAGGTAGGTAGTTGAACCCAAGCTATTTGCGCCACCTGGCACTTGGTGGCATCTCAGAAATCGCCGATAGACATCAGTGTTCAATAGATACTAGTGCTCTGCTCTTCTAAATTCAGTTGGACTCTGAAATGTACACCCATTGACCTCAAGTAGATTCTTCCTCTCAGCTGACTGATGAGACAGAATAGAATTACGCAACAGGTTTCCAAGGCTGTACCTTTTTTTTGGGGGGGAGCATCACTGCCCTCTGGTGGTCGTGGGTGCTACCCAGCCTTGCTCCTGGAGAGCCGCTGCTGGATTTGAACCTCCAAGCCCTTGGGTCGCAGTCCCACACTGAACCACTACGCCACCGGGGCTCAGCCGCAAAGGCTGTAACCTTTAAGGAATCAGATTATCATGTCTTTTTCCAGCAGATTCATTGGGGGGTTCAAACTGGTGGTCTTCTGTTTAGCAGATGAGCCCTTATCCAATGCGCCACCATGTACGAGAATTTATGCTTATTTTTTTTCCATTTCAAAACCTTAATCAACTTCTCCCTTGCCAGAGTTTTATTTCTTCCCATCAAAGTAATGTTACCCTTAAAAATCTATTTTCTCTATTGAGAAGCAGAATGCTTGCAGAGAAAGTTTTTTTTTTTTCTATTTCTTTACTTTTTGTTTGTTCTCCAACTTGATCATCAAACCCTGGGGGTAAAGAAATTTAATTCCGTCATCATAAATTTCGCATGAGGCACATTTAGAAAGCTTTTAGTCTCCCATCCAATCGCATCATCCTCTTTTGGGGGGCCTGAAAGAGACTGCTGCCAGTGGCACATGAAGACATCTGATGTTTTCTTTTTATAATTTCACATGGATAACAATCAATTACAAAAATAGACAGTATTCAAAAAATGAAGTGCTCCTTCTTATTTCCTCAAAGAATTCTGAAATTACTATGTTCCAATGCTTATAAAGGCTTTAATTATCACCTGAAGATTTCATATAGAGATCTGTAAATAAATGTGAGATTGAAATTTGAAAAGCATTACTGGAAACCCTTACTGTGCACAATACTTTTAATTAAGGTCCAGAACCTTATGCTGCACTGTATTATTCCTGGGAATGTCTGTAACCCCCTACCCTCATTTCTGTTACTCTGTTCACATTTTTCTTACATTTCTTTCCTTCCTTGACTGCCACTGTCATTTTTCATGAACTAACCATGACATTTTCCAAGGTTCATTGCTTTTCTCTGCCCACCTTTGACTGTGATCATCTATTTCAATAATAGAGTTCCATACTTAGCATCCTAACCTTTGCACCACATTAATCATTCATTTATTTGTTCATTTGTCTATTTTGGTCTACAACCTAATTTTTCTATGCTCCCAGTTTCTGATTACTGATGAAAGTTATGTTATATGGCTGCTCTAAAAATTCATGCCATATAAACTAAAATAGGTCTTCAGTAAACCCAGCTAGCTAACTGCTATGGGTCATGGTTATGATTCAACAGATGTTCTCCTCCCTTCCCACAACCTTTTTCTTTCAACCATACTAAGATGAGTAACACCACCTGTAAAAATATCCAACTCATATGCTTTAAGGTATTTCCTACCAGATTTTTTCTCTATATTACCATCATCATAGTTCATAATGCAGAAAATGTGTTTTCCTTCTCAAGGCAAATGGTTTAGTTTATGATCTCCACCTTCCATTGAAAAGGCTCAGTTCCCTTGGTTCAAACACTGTTTCCAATTTGCTGCTTTCCTTCTGCCAATTAACACACTTGGATCTTGCTTTTAAATTTCTCTGTCTGTCCTCAGTAGTGCTCTAAGATCACATAACTTCACTTTTTAATAATCTTCTTACCCCCAAAACATTCACAATTAGATGTTTATAAACTATTTTCTGCAAGACACAGTCTCCTAATTTTAATGAATTCTTAGTTGTTTCATATATGTATATATATATAAATCTTTTAATATATATTTGCAAGTTTATTGTCTATTCTACCACAAAATGCAAGCCTCTTGAAGAGCCGGGCTTATTTTTAAAAATCATTTTACTGGGGGCTCTTATGGCTCTTGTAACTATCCATATATCCATTGTGTCAAACACATTCTACATATGTTGCCACATTCCTTTTCAAAAAAATTCCTTTTTATTTGCATCCTTGGTATCAGATCAATTTTCTTCCTTTCCTCCCTGCCCCATGAACCTTTGATAATTTATAAATTATTATTGTTTTCATATCTTTTCACCCATGTTTCTGTTGTTTGGCCCCCTTCTCTATGCTCTGTAATACATCTCTGGTACAGAAATGATTCCTGGAGTAAGGGGATAATTATCACCTAAGCTAATAACCCTCTGTAGCTTCATTCTCCTTTGATATTCAGAGATATTTGCTTCTAGTTCTGTTCATTATTAATAGTAGTAAGGTAACACATTTCTTGGGGTCATCTTTCATTTTCATCAGTGTGTCCAGTTAACCCTAATATCTTGTCCTATAAGCTTTCACACATGTTTATTTTCTTCTCCATCTTCATTTAAGTACTCCCTACTGGAAATTTCAATACCAGTTACCAGTTGCTTACTCTCTCTTAATGCACCTTGTGAAATTTATCTTATATCAAGCAACCAGTAGTATCTCCTAAAATAAGTTCTGATCAGACAACTTGCAAGTGGTAAAAAGGGACCAGTGGCTTCTTTTGCTTATGTATTCCAACTTTAGGCTTTGTATGGGTATGTCCTTCACTTGTTTGTCAATTTGTGGCTTGTATGTTGCTGAGATTCTGAGAGCTATGCCACCAGTATTTCACAGACTAGCCAACCCATCTATGTTAATAAGAGTTCAGCAGAGTTTCCAAAAAAAGGACAAACAAGGAAAACGGACCAGGCAATCCACTACTGAGGGAGCAGCCACTGGAAAGCTTATGAAAAGCAGCAGAACATTGTATGAAATAGTGACAGACGTTGAACCTATCAGATTGAAAACACTCAAAATATGGCTAGACTTGTGTTATCTCCTCAGAGAAGAGTGATCTCTAGTGATATGGCTGGATCAAAACCTTAGGATCTTCATCTGCTCATGGGGCATGATCCAACTTGGGAAGAAACTGTAAACATTGGTTCACAATCAGGACTTTGTGGTTGTTAGGTGTCATTGAGTCAGTTCTCACTCACGTGACCCTGTGTATCATAGAGGGCAATCTGTTATCACGGACTCCTGCAATATCCTCCCAGTGGTTCTTATATTGGAGCTGGTCTATAGAGCCATTGTGTGGATCCTTCTGGTCAAAGATCCTCCTTTTTGTTGTTGCCCTTCTATTCTACTAAGCTTGATGTTCTTTTCCAGACACTGGTCTCTTCTGACAACTTGTCTAAAGAATGTGAGAGGAAATCACACTATCCTTACCTTGTGGTCTCATCTCAGCAGAGGTCTTTCCCTTCTCTTGAAGGTCAATTCATGCACATGCCTACCCAGAAATCTTGTGACATTACTTATACTTTGTTTGTCCTAAGCATTCAAAATCTTCCCTTCAACTCTGGAACTATTGTTCTCCTTACTCATTAGCATGTTCTAACTTTCCCTAGAAGCATGCAAATACAGTTGTCTCATTACTTCAAACTTCCCGATCGTTTTTTGCACTTTTTGGGGTCTTGGCTTCTTGAAGGAGTTGTTTATGTTTCTTGTTACCATTCCTCCTCCTGTCTCTTCTCAATCAATTTTCCCAAGTTTGCCTTCAATATTTCTCATTTGATGAAAATCAAAGCCAAACAAAACTCCAAGCTCAAGAACGACTTTCCTGCTGAAAATTTCAGACATTTTTTCAGTGATTCTTACTTGATCTCCTCAAAATATTTGATAATTTATTCCAACCTCGCAATCCCCATAAGTCACAGATCCATACGAGTTGCCTAATTGACAACATAACTTGGGTAATTCAAGGTCACCTGAAAATCATGCTTTACATGCAAAGTCTGATGTTCTCCCACAGTAATCCTGTCTTAGTGACTTCATAGATTCTGTAGATAAACTTGACATATTCCTCAACCCCGTTCTTAATAGCTGATTCACTTCATCCCCTCATCCTAGAAGCCTTTTCAAATAAATCCCTTTTTGGCTCTACGGCCTCTCTCCTTGGTGAAGTGGCCTGATCTGTTAACTAAATTATTACAATAGTGTCAAAATATACATGCCCATATCCATAATTAAACTCTTTCAATCTTCTTCCTATACAGAGTGACTTTTTTCCTTCAAGAAACAAATGATATCAATGCAACACACACACACACACACACACACACACACCCCACGCTCACTCTCATGGAGTAGATTCTGACTCACAGTGACCCTATACGGAAGAGGAGAATTGCCCCTGTCATTTTTGAGACTGTGCATTTTGGCAGGAGTAAAAAGCTTCATCTTTCTCTTAAGGAGCAGTTGTTGGTTTCAAACTGCTAAATCTGTGGCTAGCAATCCAATGCATAATGACACTATGCCACTAGGTTTCCATATATAAAACACTTTTAAGACAGTGAAATAACAGATATTTTACACTTGGCCAGACAGGTCTCAAAACCTGTCCTGTCTTTGTGTTCCACTTTGGTCTAACACAACTCCCTCATTCTGTGCATTTTATGTACTTTCTCTTACCCTTCATCCACTGTTCCAAGAGAAAATCTCCTTTGACACTGGAGTCACATCTCAGTGATGCAGTGCTCTCAATAACATCATCATTCTGTTTATTTATTAGCAAACATATTTAACTGGCGATTATGTCCTGTCAAACACTATGTGGTAGTTACATAATCTCCTGTCAACTAAGAGTTTAGCCTGTCAATCAGGTCACAGCTTGATTAGAGATGGACTAAGATAAATAGCTCTCTGTAGGCCAGTTGACCCCGCCCCCCAACCTCCCCTGCCTTCCCCTTCCTGTTGACAAGCCTGTGGTCTTCTACTTTACTCTCTGGTTGAGACCAGCACCAGCACTGAGATGTTTTTATGACCATTGGAGTCATAAGACTTTCTACCCACCTGCCTGTGACTTTCCTGTGTTTTGCATCATTGCACATGACTGTGTAATTCTGAAGAGGGATTTATGGACTAGTTTTGGACTTAGGGGCTAATATTGGACTTATAGACTTGACCTGCACTGGGCTGAGATATTTCCTCAATATTCAATTTCTCTTTGACATAAACCTCTCTCTTAAATGTCCCTGGATTTGTTTCTTTAGCAAGCTGGTCTAACACTTAGAAGCACTTTAAACTCATTGAATCCTTGTAACAATAGCAAAGTGAAACAGACACTCTATACACGCCCATTTTTAATGCTTGAGTAAATGGAGGGCAGGAGTTGCCTAAAATCACACAGCTTAAATGACGTTAGGAATCAATCTCGGGCCCCTGATTGCAGAGTCCATACTGTCAAATGCCTCACTTGTGCTGCATCTCCCTTTTGTGACATTTATCACATTCACAACTTGCATTTATTTGTGTCCTTCCTTGTGAATGTCTATTTCCCCACAGCAAGAAAAGCTATCTGTTTGCTTATTATCGTGTCACTGCTACCTAGAAAAATGCTTGGCACCCAATACAACTAGTAATAAGAGAATGAAAACAAAGGAATAAATTAGATTTGGAATTGTTTATTGACATGACTGCATTTTGAATGTTAACTTCCCCTCCTGTTTGTGCTGTGTTGTGAAGTTTCAGCCTGCCAGGTTAAATTAAATCAGAAGATTCCTAAATGAGCATTGGGCAGTATTTGAAACATGTAATAAATATTTTCATGGCCTTACAACTTAATAAATTGAGTGTCTAAAGTAGGAAGATCAGCATTTCAGAAATGCTTCACAAAGTATTCATTTTTCATTCATGTTGAAAGTTTCATGAGCCAGAAGTCATATTCCCTTCCTTTAATTAATTATGAATTCTAACTTCTTGTCAAGCTAAAGCCAAGGAATAGTAAAAGAATGCAACAGTTTTATCCCCCTTTAAAGGAAGGTAGCATTTTTTATTATAAATAACTTATGCTCATTGAACAAAATTTTAGAAACAGATTAAAAAACTAAGAACCAATCACTAATTAGCCTAACAAAGGTGGAAAAACTCACAGAATTAATATTTTGGTGTACAAATTCTTCTAATAATTGTCCATCTGCAAATAAAAGTGATATTTCATACAAATGATATAAAATATAAAATATGCATATTTAGGAATATCTGTAAACTGTGAAAATGAGAATGTTACTTTAAATGGGTACTTGTTAAATGTAATCTTATATCATATGAACATTTTACTGCTACTAAATATACCTCTAAAACAAGGTACTGACAGGTTAACTAATACTCATTTTAATGTAGACCATCATTAATCTCTGCATTTTAATCTTGGTTTTAGTATTTTCCTTAAATGATGATTTGATGTCCCAGTTTGTACAAATCACTACCCATATTTCTAACTTTTTCTCATGACAAAGGCTAACAACCAAACTCACTGCCACTGAGTTTATGCTGATTCACAGTGAGTGACCCTGTTGGAAAGGGGAGAACCACCCCTGTGAGTTTCTGAGACTTGCTGGGAGTGGAAAGCCTTGTCTTTCTCCCGAGGAGCACTGGGTGATCTCAAACTTCTGACTTTGCAGGTAGCAGCCTGATGTGCAAACATTACACCACCAGGTCTCCATGGTTTTTCTCGTGCTCCCCAACATGGAATTAGTAGTGTAGCAGTCATGTGCATATGTTAATTTTATGATTGAAATGTAGGGGTGGAGTCTAGCCTGTTAATCTGGAGATAGTAGCCAATGAGGCCTCTGTGTGGGCATGGCTTTCACCTGAGACTCCTGGGAAATCTCGTGATATTTCCCTTGTGAAGATGAGAAGCTATCTCCCCCAGTTGTTGGGACTTAGTTTCAGAGACGATGAATCAAGGACAAGACAAGCTGGCAGCGTTTGAGAAGCTGGAGGAGTTGGAGGAGCCGGCTGAGAGACCACACAGCTTTGCCCTGATGGAGCCAGACCTCTGAAGCTGGGGCGGCCAGATGGAGACCTCTGCCAGTGATGAGTTGCTTCTGCTGTTGATGGACCCTGAGCCCTGGAGGTGAGGTGCCCTGCCAGCCCCGGGATTCTGCACCCACTGACCTGTGATTTCGTGAGTCGGAAGAAGATTTTATAGACTGATTTCGAGCATATGGGTTAATATCACTTTAACTTTGGTTATGACTTTGGACTGGACTGGGCTGGGATGCTTTCTCCATGTCCCATTCCTTTTGTATATAAACCCTTTCCTTATATCAATATGGGTGTCCTTGAATTTGTTCCTCTAGTCTCCCTGGACTAACACAAGTAGATTAGAAAAAGTAAGCATTTCCCATATTTTGACCCAGTTTGATGAATTTATTTCCAGAAAGATAATATTAATTAAATGGCTACTAATGAGATTGACTCTCACCTATTTCGGGAGGTAGCATATGATTAACAATCGATGGTACTAAAGTTGCAATGATGCAATGATGCAAAAAAAATGATAAAGCTTCAGAAATTGATAGGATACTAATTCAAATGTTTCAACATTTGTGGCACTGGAATCACTGGCCAGTATCTGCCAAGGAATTTCAAAGAGAGCAGCAACCTGACCATTTGTCTGGAAGAAGTTTATATTGGTGTCCATTCCAAAGAAAGACGAGTCAGTAGAATGTGGAAGTGATTGAATAATAACATATACAACTAAACTTTTGCTGGAGAACATTCCACAATGATTGCAGCAGTACATGGAGAGTGGCTAGAAATTCAAGCTGGATTTACAAGAAAAGGTGGAACAAAGATATTACTCTGAAGTTGGATGGATCTTGACTGAAAACAGAGAACACTAGACGTCTGTATGTTTCTTTGTGCTTTGTTGCTGAAAGAGGAGGATATGAAGCACTTGCTGAAGAGTATCAACGGCTGTCTCCTATAGTCTGGATTATACATCAATTAAAAGAAACCCAGATTCCTACAGCTTGACCAAGTGGTGACACCATGTTACGTGCAGAAAAGATTGAAATTGTAAAGGATGTCATTTGACCTGGATCCACAGTCAACACTCTTGAAAGCAATGATCAAGAGATGAAATGGTGCACTGCACTGGAACAATCCGTGGTGCAAGATCTCTTCAGAGTACCAAGGAGCAAAGATGTTCCTTTGAGGACTAATATACATTTGACCTAACCATTTCAGTCCCCTCGGGTGCATGTGAAAGGTGAATAAAGAATAAGGAAACAAGAAGGATTTTTGGTGAAAAATGTTGATGTATGAGGAGAGTCAGCTCTGTCTTGGACGGAGATCAGCCATAATGTTCCTCGGAAGTGAGACTCGTGAGGCATGTTGCTAGGAGTGACCAGTAGTTTGGCTATGTTACCAAGAGAGGCCAGGACTTGGAGAAGGGCATCATTCTCGATAAAGGAGAAGGTCAGGAAAAAAGAGGAAGACCCTGAGCAAGCTCACCGACTGGTGGCTGCATTGATGGGCACAAACCGACCAACAGTGGAGAGGCGGGCGCAGAACTGGACAGGATTCATTCTTCTGCATGTGGGGTTGGTGTGAGTGGGACCTCGTGTCAGCTAAGAAGAGCAAGGAGGGTACAGCTCCTTTTATAGCTTTACCAGTACTAAATCTGTACAAAAATTGTTGTTGTGTTTTTCCTATAACAAGATTTTTTTCTTTATTATCGTCTATTTGACTATTCTGAGATATTGCTTGTGTAAGCATGTAAGATAAAGGGATGCTTTGTGGGATCTTTTATTTTATTAGGATTCAAAATAGTAGGTAAGACTTTAGCATTCTCCTAAGAGACATATATATATATATATATATATCCCAATTTTATTTTTGCGTCAGGTCCAGTTTCCTTCTAATAACTTTTGGAATGATAACAATGATGGTTCTAGGTTTTTTCATCTTTTTTTATTTCAATAAAAGTCTTTTCTTTAGGCATGTTGGGAGGAGGCACCAGGTCCTCCAGAAGAATGTCAAGTGAGGTAAAGCAGAAGGACAGCTCAAAAGAGCAGGTTCCTCAATAAGATGGATGGACACAGGGGCAGCAACCATGGGCTCACACGTAAGAACAATTGGGAAGATGGCCTCAAAGGAGTCAGTGCTTCTTTGTGTTGTACAGAGAGTCACTATGAGTCAGAATCAATTTGATGGGGTTTGACAACAGTGTTTTCCTGCCTACGGTGATCTTCATGGGATTAAGGTGAGAGATTTGTCAGTTACTGTTGCTTATTTTTTTGAAGCAGATTCTCCTATTGTTAGTTTTCATTAAAAATTAGTAGGGATGCCTGAATATCATCCAGAATTCGTCTGTCATTTATGAAAATTATTAATTTCTGAATAGACATTTTAATGTACTATGTGACATACTACAGAGCTTAACAAAATCAATACTAAATCTCTTTGTATTTCTGGGGGAAGCAATTCCTAGTTGTGAGGATAAAGAATTTGATATGTTGCTAATTTCTTAATCAATTTTAAGAGCAGCATAAAAACTTACAACTACATAAATTGGAAATTGGGGCATGTATTAATATTTACATGGTGGTCAGGTGTTTTATCAGTATTGAAATGTTGTTCTCTGCTTCCGCTTCTAAGAACTTCAAAGATGGCACTGGGATAGATATTAAGAAGTTCTTTGAATGATAAAACCAGACAAAGTGAAATATTCAGCAGGACAACAGACTTCAGAAGTACTCAGTGCTTTGGTCCAAAGAAGGATTCTGACATTGGAGAGAATTCTGTGTGGTGACATAAGGGGCTATTTGTTGGGCTGCTCATTGCAATCCTAGTAGTCTGAAACTGTGAGTCACTCTGAAGAAGAAAGCTGAGCCTTTCCACTCGACGGAGGATTTGCTCAGAAACCCAACAGAAGCCATTTGACTCTGTCCTAAGCGGTCGCTATGCATTGAAATCCAATCAATGGAAGAGAGTTCACATTTGGAGAGGTTAGCTGAGACCAAGAATTTCCTTCATTTTCAACTACCAGCTTAGTTGGTTAAACAATGGGCTGCTAACTGCAGAGTTGATGGTTCAAACCCACCAGGTGTTCTATGAGTGAAAGATTAGGTTATGTGCCTTCATTAATATTTATAGTCTTGAAAACCCTATTTGGAGTTACTAGGAGTTGGAATTGGCTTCTTATCTTAATAGTCTTTTATGTAATATTTTCACACCTATTTTATTTATAAGACTAGTTTTAGCTTTTCTTCCTCATTTTTGATCTTTTAGCATTTTCCATCAAACTTGTATTAGCACATTTCAGTCTCTTGAATATTTAAATTATCCCATTGTTCTGCTACCTCATTATGCAATCTTATTTATACATATTCATTAGCAACCCAGCCAGCAAATAACCACTTCACCACCATTGCTGCTTGATAATTTCTCGGATTTTATTTTTATACTTTGAGTTTCTGGTGGTAATTTTGGGTTAGACAATTTGATTTGGCATTTTATACTACGACAGTGATTTTTGAAGTCTAGCCCATTTTAGGAAACTGTGAAGAGTCAACTTGTTTTCATAATTAAAAACAAGACTCTGTGTTCTCTATCGCTTTCCTCCTCTTCTCTGTGTATGGAACTTTCCACAGAGGAGAAGATATATGATGATGTCATCCCTCTGACAGCTCATGGAGAGGAGCTTTTCAGATTTTTGTATTTGAAGTTTTTTCTTCATTTAACTTCTACAAAAGTATACATTAGTAAATATGGTAGCCATAAATCAAACCACTTTGGATCCTTGATATTAGGAGATAAAAGCAGTCCCATGACAAATGTATGAGAGCTGTAGTTCTATGTAGACATTGTCCATTTAGCAAAAATGCAGTTATTACGTAGTGATTGCAGAAAATACTTTTTTTTACTTGTTATTCTCCTCTCTACATATAGACACACCTTCCATTACTTTCTTAAGGGTCATACTTGTTTTCTCTCTTCTTAAAAAAAGTCCCATGTGCTAGAGTCTGCCCATCATTTTCTTCACCATCTCTACAACTGCAATGCTTTCCTGGGAGGCTTAATGTTCAGTCCTTTGTAGCACCACTTACAGAGATCTCTGGTTCAGTGCCTGATTTGTTAAGATGTAATCTTGACTGTTTAGCAGCAAGACAGGTAAATCTAGATTTGCATGAGAAGGGTTTGACCTAAGCATTTAAAATGAGACACACTCACTAGTGTTCAAAAGTACGGAAAGAAAAACACCTTCTTTGATATAGAAAATCTCAGCAATAACATCCACCTGCTTCTCCTCAAAAATCTTTTGGAAGCCATGTTGCTGCCAACACCCCTCCCCCAAACCAATAATGGGATACTGTGCATTGAAATTATCCAGCCTGAGACTTACCCCATCCAGTTTTAGTGTATGTGCTGCCGAAGCAAGCGCGACTTATCCAATCCAATCACTAGCACGAGGTACCTTTACTGAGTTCTTCCTTGTGGATCACATGGTCGGTAGTTTGAAACCACAGGCAGCAACACAGGCATTCTCTGTCGTAAGCAGTCACGGTCTGGAAACCCAAGGGAGGTGGCTGTGAGTGAGCTCTGACTCGATGACAACATCCATGGCTGCTGATATTTTTCTTACTTCTTTCAATCATTAAAATCCATTCGACTGTGTAAGTCACAATTCCCCCTGTTCAAATACTTTTAGGTTCTGAGTATTCTTTTCCTATTGCTGCTAGCAAGTACACAAAAAATGAATGGCTTATAATGAGGCACATTATTATATTATGACTCTATAAATCAGAAATTGCAAAACCAGTGACTCTGGGTAAAATAAAGGTGCCGATAGTGATTGCTTCCTCAGGAGAGAATTGTGTCTTTGCCTTTTCCTGTTCTTTGACATTGCCTTCATTCTTTGACCAGTGCTTCCTCAAAGCCAGCGCAGTAGCATTTCCTGTCCTCTCTGACCTCTTCCTCTATCTTCTTTCTCTCACACTGGCCCATCTGCTTTGCTACAAAGATCCTTATGGTTACATCGAACTCCAGCTGGATCTTCAACCTTAACTTTATTTTGCCTGCAAAGACTCTCTAATCTCATGAAATAGTATCCACACACTCTGAGGACAGGGATGAAGAGTTTGGCTCCTGGCTGAAATCCTATGTGTGCTAGTTGAGATTCAATCACAGAAAATTGAGGTGGGGGAAAGCTGCCCACTCTACCTCAGACCTGATGAGTAAATGCTTTGATGTCACTCAGTCAAGGACCCAGCCACCCCATTGGCTGGCCAGACTTCTTCAGAGTTCTAGCAGAGTTACCTCTATTGAGAGGCCTCTTCCTCCCTCAGGATCCTTTGCTGATCCCCTGTGTCAGGAGAACTGGAGGGAAACGTCGAAGTTCCTTTTCCTGACTCACATTCAGTTATTTCCCTCTCCCAATCCTGCTACCCACCCCACCACTATAATCCATAAAACTGTAAGAATATTTTATCCAGGATGCCTTCAGCATTGTTTTTGGTCCCAAATATTTGTAGTTCCACCTGACTCTTATTTGGATAAAGTGCTGTGAGGAAAAAATATATAACAAGAGATGGTTGACATTTCTTTCAGGTTAGCCTCTTCGACTAGGACTGTCACAATAAGTGATGGAAGCCATGACTGTCTCTTTCCCTTTGACATGTCTTCATCAGAGGTTCCCAAGTCTGCTGCTCAGTGCATCTCATGAGAAAGGTGCTAAGATTTTGCAGGAGGGCCATTTTTTTACCCTACTACATCTCATTTCCATTTATTCTAGCTTATGCTGCAGAGAAAGAGCTAAAGTTAAAATTCATCTTTGTGTTAGCATGATTAAATCTGTAGCTCTTCTATCTTAAGTTTTCAAACATTCTAGAAATAAAAAAGGGGGATCTATGCTGAAAAATAGAATTGTGAAAGTAGATTTTACATTCCTTTGTCAGTTTGTTGTTTGTTTATTGTTGTGATGCTGGAAGCCATGGCACTAAGATATAATATATTAAATGGCTCCTCCATAGTGGACAGGTTTCAGTAGTTTTTAGACTAAGAAGAAGACAGAAGTAGCCAACTTCCAAAAAAATTAGTCACCAAGAAGCTTATGAACAAAAAGGGTAGTGGTGGAGGCCTGTGATTTAGATTATTGATCTTAGTTCTTCTTTCCAAATATTTTTGCTGTGAAACTTTGCAATGTCCCCACCAGGGGATAAATTGACTTCTCAGGTCCACATCTTTGGTCTTGACATCTAAGGGTCTCTCCCTTTCAAGACTTTTCATCTAAGCCACAGTTTCCAGATCTTTATATACAACAGACTCCTTACCTAGAAAGCTGCTCCCTTTCTCTTTTCTTGGATGCCTTTTTTATCTTTCAAGTCATTCTCTTTGTCAAATGTTTCCATCTCCAAGACAAATTGTACCTGTTCCCTACTCTTTGATGCCAATCTGTCACATGAAGCCAGTAAAAGACACAAAAGATTTGTGGGTTCACATGCTTTTAGAGATATCATACACTCCACAGATATTTATTTATTCCATAACTATTAAACAATGTCTTTTATAGGGTTCTTAATTCAAAAGAGCAGCCTTGTGTTTAAAACCGGGCTTCTTGATAGTAACAGGAAGACCTGAAATCTGGTTTTCAGCACCCCACCAAATACATACTCAGACATTTTTTGAGCACATTCTGATATTAACCTCTTTTCAGCTGATGGTAAAGTTTTAAATAATTATGTAGAAGTTTAATATCTCTTATCTATACCTTGCTTTTTGTTTTAATATAAACTTCCTCCTTATTTTATTACATATATACATTTAAAACAAAACAAAACAGCAACAACAAAGCCAACTATAATCGGATCAATCAATATCAACTCCAGAAATCATAAAGGACAAACTAGCACTACTTCATAGGTTTGGTCAATGGTTGATTATTTCAAGAAGTATCATGTGATGAAAAACCATCATATGATGGGAGAAATTCAAGCTGCACTAAAAGCATTAATGTGAAACTTCACAAGGTCTTCAGGAATTTATGGAGCACTAATTGAAAAGTCTCAACCAGCTGATGGAAGCCCTGGAAGCACAGACACATCTATTAGATGGAATTTGTAAGACTGCTACCTGGCCAGCTAACTGGCAGGGTTTAATATTTGTATCCTTTGCAAAGAAAGTTGAACCAAAAAATACAGAAGTTATTGAACAATATCATAAATACCAAGTTTTGCTGGTGCCCTGCGTTATAAACTGGGCTGCCAACCACAAAGTCAGTGGTTTGAACACACCTGCTCCTCCTAGAAAGAAAGATGAGACTTTCTGCCCCATTAAAGATTTCTAGTCCCAGAAAGTCACAGGGGTTGTTCTGTTCTGTCCTATAAGGTCCATATGAGTTGGAACCAACTCCATGACAGCGAGTTTGATTTTTATCAGTATCACCTCGAAGTGCCATGTTACTGGGGCTGAGCCCCAGTGACTTAGTGGTTGTGTGCAGTGCTGTACTGCGGCCCACTAGATTGGCAGTTCAAATCCAGTGGCAGCTCTCCAGTGCAAGGTTGGGCCTCCTACTCCCACCAGAGGGCAGTGATACCCCCCAAAAAACAAAACAAAACAAAACAAAAGCGCAATGTTACTGAAGAGAGTTCAAAAATGAATGCAGCAAGGCATCCACAGAGAGTTGCCAAAAATTCAAGACAGAACCAGAATTTAAGACATGCTGCTGATGACACCATGGATCTTGGTTGAAAACAGAGAATACTAAAAAGTAGTTTACTTGTGCTTTTTTTTTTGACTATGCAAAGTCATTCAACTGCATAGATCATATTAAATGTTGGATTATATTGAGAAGAATGAGAATTGCCAACACTTTATTGTGCACAGAAACGAAGAGACAATCATTCAAACTGAACAAACAGATATGTTGTGGGCTAAAAATGGAAATTTGTGTGCGAGGTTTGTATACTTTTACCATACTTTTCTGGTTGTATCTTTTCACCATATCCTATTATTTAATCTGAATGCCTAGCAAATAATCCAATAAAGAAGAGTATGGCATCAGATTAGGAGGAAGGGTCATTGACAATTTTTGATATACAGATGACATGACCTTGCTTGCTAAAACCAGGGAGGATTTTAAGAACTTGCTGATGAAAATCAAAATTGCAGCCGTAAACTAAAAATGATACCAAAGATCCTGATAGCTGCACCAGTAGACAATATCAAGATCATTGGGAAAAGTATTAGAGTTCCCCAGGATTTCATTTTACTTGGATTCACAATGAATACTCAGAGAAGCAACAGTCAAGGAATGAAATATATTTTGCATTGGACAATGTGCGCCCAATTCCTTTATGGGATTGATGAACATGGATGTCACTTTGAGGATTCAGGTGAGCCTGACCCAAGCATTTTGCATGTCAATCGCCTCATATGCATGTCAAAGTAGGACAATGGACATGGAAGGCTATAAGTCAATGGGACTCATATGAATTATGGTGCGGATGAAGAATATTGATCATCCCACCAACTGTCAGAAGGACAAGCAAATCCATTTGGCAAGAACTACGGTCAGAAAACTCCTTAGAAGGGAACATGGTAAGACTTCATTCCATATCCTTTGGGTGTATTTTCAGAAGAGAGAAGTGCCTAGAAGAAGACAGCAGGCTAAATGACATAGTGGGTTCACATATAAGTAGAAAGATTCTTAATGGAGATAGCACATTGGCTGCAATAATGTCCTCCAATATTAAAATACTTGTGAGGATGGTACAAGACTGGATAACGTTCCATTCTGTTGCACAGAGTCACTGTGAGGCAGAACCAAGTCCACAGCACTGAACAATGATGATGACAACAGTGATGCTGGCAACGCTGACCCTGTAGAGTTGTCTATGTGTCTCTGAGCTCTACATGCTTACCGAAGCAGCTGCCATGGTGCTGGCTTGCAGGATACCTGGTGGGTTTGGCTTAGGTGCCTTTTGGTTAAGAGTGCAACATTAGCCCTCTGTACCATGCATGTTCATTGTACACACATATAAACATACATAAGGGAGCTTTAGAAAATTTGTGGGAAAATGTCATTACCGTGTAATTCAATATATATCTGGGGTGGTGGTGGTGGTAGTCAGGCTTAATTTACTTTAGAGTTTGTAGATATTCTAAAGGACAGCAGAAGTGATGCCTAAATAGACAGCCTTGACAGACGTCAGGGCTTTCAGGGTTTGTTAGAGCCAGGGACAAGTCAGACCATCTCCTGCCCTGTAAATAAAACAGGATACTTTCTGTATAATTTGTAGAGAAATTTTCCATCCCACAGCATATTGGGTACTGAAAGCCCCTCCAGGAATACTTTGCAGCATTCTGGGGCTGACTGATAATCCCCAGAGTCAGTGCTCATTGCAGAAAGCTGAATATGCTGTTCTGCGCCTCATTTCCCAGCCTGTCAGGCAGAATGAGGCAGTCTGGGTGACAGGTGACACCATGGGATAGCCGCAAAATTTCATTCACTTGTAAAACGAGGCTACCGAAACTGTTCACTCTTTGTGACTGTGAGATCCTTTTTAACTATGCTGTCCGACCCTTCCTGCTGGTATAGAATTCTGATTTCAGACTTTTAATTTGTAGTTTCTGCACTTGGTGTGAACTTGAGCTCAGCTGCATGGCATTCCTTTGATCGACACTAAGGACACTGTGCACCTCTCTACCAAACATCGCTGTCCCTCATATTGGTGAAGACGGGTTCTTTGTTAGTTGAATCTCTAGAGAGATTGC
>PVJH01018264.1:0-45628 GCA_004026705.1 Nesogale talazaci | reverse complement strand
GCTCAGCCTCTGAGGGTGGTTTTTTTAATATAGCACGTGTCTTTGCTGGTTAAAAGTGGGTGTTTGAATATTGGATTGATTTGAATAGAATTTTTACCTATTCAGTGTTACCCAAGTGACATTTACATGTAAAGGGTAAGTCTGTTCCATTTTTATGATCTTAGAAGTCTGAAATCTTGATGAATGAGAAAAATTCCCTCCTGGCCTTTTGAAAAAGGGGCAGCAGACTGGTCTCCAAAGTGGTAGAACAGTTCTTTTACTATCTATTACCTCAGTAGGTTATTTTGTTGTGCCTCTTCAAGAGTGAGAATACTTCGAAAAAGAATTTTTTTCCCCAGTGAAAACCCGCGTGACAGAATAGATAAAACCTAAGAAGCAATTTTCATACTTTATAATGTGTACCTTTTGAACTGCACTTTGAGTCAGAAAAGTGCTGGTACAAATAAGAGCTTATAAAGACATTTGTGGAAAGTTTCCGTTATCTTAATTTCATATTTTTGTGAACTCTTTGAAGCTCTATGGTGAAGTCAACTGAATCTCCTTGGCCCTGGTATATTTTTTAAAATAAACTTGAAATTAAGCAAAATTCACCCATACAATGCAAGTCCTCTGAGTGTAAACACTATTAGTAGGTAGCTGTCCAGGCACATTTTTGTGCATTTAAAGTATTAAAAAAAAGTATTAAAAAAAATGGGAAAGTGGTTTTGCATATCTGGAATATTCTTGCACACACATGTAAGTATACCTATCTTGAATTTGTTTTAACCTCAAATCTCTTTAATGTTTGTATTATGCCGGAGTTTAGATATATCATAACAAAACATTGTTACATATGTTTCTTGCTGTTGGTGACTAAAATAATAGGTGGTTCTATATACTTATCAAGCCATCTTAGCCGACATAATTGCTACTTCAGAATTCAGTGTGCTAGGTCGTGAGAATGCAATCCCTTAAATGTCATTTAAAAATTTGTATTAACACAAAAAAGGTACATAGTCATTGGTGACTCTTTAACAGCCTTAAATTCCAAAGCTTCATAATATCACTTGAAATTAGGGCCATTGCTATCCTTGTAGTTTTTCTTCAGGGACAAGCTATATTTGCCAGTTTTTGCATATGCTAGCTAACTGAAGGGTTACTATTCTGTTATGTGCCTATATACTCAAGTATAAGCCGACCTGGATACCAGCTGAGGCACATAATTTTACCACAGAAACTGCATTAAAAAATGTGCTCAAAAGCTCGGCTTATACTGAGTACATACGGTAATATAATTTTAGTCTCAATAATTCTACCAGGACAACATATTGTCTACTTTGAAATGAACTGAAGGTGTACCTAATCTTAAGTAACGTGGCTAAGGTCATGTGGATATTACGTAGGGAGAGATTATTTTGTTGTGTGTTTTAAGCTAGTGTACTAGATATTTGGGTGTCAGTATAGAGGAAAATAATGGTTTGCGTTAATAGGAATTTTTAGAAACTGAATATTTTGAAATTTAAAAAACGTTTTACTCATTGCCCAGTAGGAACCAATGTTAAGGTTGTCTCCTTCTAGATCTTTTTCTTTGCATGAATAAAACTATATTAAAAGGTTGTTTCTAGAGTAAATACAGGATCTATATGTATGTGTGTATGTTGCATGGTCAGGCCAGTCTTAGCTGGCTTAACCCTAAGTTGGTGAGTGAAACCCACAGGCTACTCTCCACTCTTGAGGGAAAGCTAAAGCTCTGTGCTTCTGTAAAGGCTTATAGCTGCAGTAACCCTATAAAGGATTGCTGTGAGTCAGAGTCAACTGAGTGGCAGTGGTGAAATATGTATAAATGCTGTAGTGTCAAAGCCTATCATACTGATGTATCTTTATATATATATATGTATATGAAGCCCAGCCTTGCTCCTGGAGAGCTACTGCTGGATTTGAACCGCCAGTCCTGTGGGCTGCACGCAACCACTATGCCACCAGGGCTCAGCCCCGTACCTTAGTATATTAATGAGCATTTTTTGTTTTGGGGGGCCCTACCCAGTGCTGCTCTTGAGAGCCGCAGCTGGATTTGAACCACCAAGTCCGCGGTTAATGAGCATTCTTCGAGTTGTTTTTCTACTTGTAATACAATTCCTTTTGTGTAGGGCCTGTTTCCAATTTGGAATTCTGGGCATTACTACTAACCAAAAAGATTGGTTCAAATCCATTAAAAGCAATTTGAAAGTAAGACCTTGCCATTCTGTTGCTGATGATTCACAGCCTTGTGAAAGCCTTTTGGGGTGCTGTTTGGGCACACATGAGGTCACCACTAGTCAGGATTGACTCATTTGTGTTAATAGACCTTATCCATGAGTTGGCAATTACAGTATATTAAAAGGAAGTATGTAATCCTGGCTGAAGCACATGCACACTGGTGGTGCATGTGTTTAAGTTTAATGAGAAAGCCGTCATTAAAAATAACTTCTCAGAAACAAAACTTGGTACTTGTTTTGTTTTTTGGGCATCACTGCCCTCAGGTGGTGGGAGTAGGAGGCCCAGCCTTTGCTCCATGGAGCTGGAATCGAACCTCCATCTCAGTGGGCCGCAGTCCCGCGCACAACCACTACGCCACCGGGGCTCAGCCCCAAAACTTGGTACTTATGTCTATTCAGAAGCTAATATACATTGAGTTCCGGGGTTATTTTAGAGCAGCAAATGGCATATTTATTGTTCTAGTTTATCCTATTTAAAACTTGAAGCATTATTATTCAGTTGTGTTTTAAGAGATTTTCAGTACAGAAATTGCCTCTCAATTGGATTTTCAGTGGTTTACTGAAACATATCCTCCAGAAGTTCTTGGGCAAGCTGAGAGAACAACATTGGGAAAGGTCTGGGGCAAGGTTTGCTCTGCGTCACGTGGACAGCACCAAAAAATCTGGAACTTTCAGTGAAGGTGAATTCAGATCTTGCTAGTTAGCCCTAGTGATTCAACAGATTTTCTGTAGACTTCATTATTTTGAAGACAGCCCTTTTTCAATTTTTAATATTAGAAATTCAGTAATAGCTTCAAGGAGAAGCTTTAGGCTAATATGAGTCAATAAATTCACTGTAATTCATTAGCATCAGACAATTCTGATTCATACTGGCCCTGTGGACACAGTAGAACTGTCCCTGTGGATATGTAAGCCTGTAGATCTCTAGGAGCGGAATTCCTCATCTTTCTCTCATTGGAGCAGCTGGTGGGTTCAAACTGCTGACCTTGTGGTTAGTATCTAGCTGTGGTACCAGAGCGCCTTATTAGTTAATAAGCATCAGCCCCTGCTGTAAGGTATGATACACACAGTTTAGTTTGGGTGGTAAGACTTTGTTCAAGGGTGACTTTCTGTGTGGGTTGAGGAAATGAGAGACCTTTGACCCACTGTTGACATTTGGGTCTTGGTGGCATAGTGGTTATGTGTGGGGCTGACTGTGATAGAAAGAGCAGCTGTTCTAGGTTGGAATATGGGGATTTCTACCTCCAAAACAAAGTCTTGGAAGCTCACAGACATTTACACCCTGTCCTCCAGAGTCACTAAGAGGAGCATCAACTTAATGGCAGTGAACTTGGTTGAATTTTGATTTAAATGAGGAGGCAAAGGACATTTCACAGTTCGTGCTCCAAAGCAATAATATATTAGACTCTGGTATTTTTTTTCTTAGATTTCTAGATGGCACACCATCTTTATTATTTTGCATTACTTTGTGGTTCATGGTTTTTGCTAAGTATTAAAACAAGCTGTGGAACACAAATTACTCTGATAGAACTATAAATTAGGTGAGATACTAAATGGAAAGTGAATATCTAAAATGTATTTTCAAAGACCCTTTTTGTTACGCTATGAAGAAAACCCTAAGTATTGGATTGTTAGCTGCAGAGGTGGTGGTTCACACCACCAGCCGCTGCTCAGGAGAGAAATGAAGCTGTCTGCTCCAGGAAAGATTGACAGCAGCAGGGGCTCAGAGATGGAATCAGTGACAGTGGGCTAGCCTCACTTAGTAAACTACAGTTTTATATTATGCATTCTTTCTGTATCTTTGCCATGCTTTGACTAAACCGCTGATATTCATGATTTTATTAGGAAATAGTTTCTATAGATTTTAAGTGTGGTGAAAAAATTTGCTTATCAGTTTATATACCCTGAATTCTATTAAGTAAAAGGAGTTGTATGATTTTTTCTTTTGTTAGATAAGATTATCTTGAAAAAAAGCAGCAAGTGAGCTGGAATTATTAGCCTCAAACTGGATTTGAGTATACACACCATGAATCTTCTTGGTGCTTAATTTAGTCTCTTACTAAATATAATGTGTCAGTAATTTTGGGAAAATAGGATTTATTGCTCATACCAAAGAGGCACACACTGGCTTGGGGAAAATCATTTTTGATGTTTTTGTATGTTCGTAGGTGCCTTCTCATACTTGCCTTAGATGAAAATGGAAATGCTATCAGGTATAACATTTGCCTTTGGAAGAAGATATTGAAGACCTTTTAATAAATTTCACACCAGGAAGGCTAGAAAGGTTGAGACTTTCATTGTGCCCACTTTCCCCACCCACTTCCCACTTTCACTTTGAATCTCCAGAGAGGAAAAGGATTAAAAACAATGCCTCTGTTAGGCTTTTCTTTAAATTCATGTGCTCCTTCTTTGAAAGACAGACTCTTCCCACCCATACCCACCTCCCTTTTGGTTCATTTACCTTTTTGTATGGTTTTCTTTAGGGGGAAAAAAAACACACCTGTAAAAATGACCTTGGTTGAGTTTAGGTTTGGATGAGGAGACAAGGCATTCCAAATTTAGCCTCCAACTATATTTTCTTGCATCTTTAAAAGACAAAAGACCTTAAAAGTTCATCATAAAACTCAACATTTTCTGATTTAAACTTGTGCCATTTAAACACCCATACTTATTTTCTAGGGTTGACCATCATCTCATCAGGTATTGGGGGCTTCAAAATATCTGGGAAAATTCCATTTGCTCTTAATTTTTTCCACAGACTTTTTGAAGCCCTCTCAGCAGGAGACAAAGGTGGTTTCCTGCCTTTGTATAGCATTCTCATAGAAATTTAATTTCTTTTGAAATGCATTTCATCAATGTGACACCATCATTGTTTATCACCATTCATATATATACACACACACACACACACACACACTTAAGCTCATTGAAGACACATTCTCTGATTAAAATGAAATTTTATTCCTTTAGTGATTCCTGTTAGTTTGGATACCATTTTGCCTTTCATGTTCGTTGTAAATGTCGTTTGCCTCACAGTGTCAAATAGACCTAGTTCCATTCATAACCCAGTCACACAGTCTAGTTCTGTGATCTTAGATTGGACTGAGCTCAGTGTCCTTATCTGTAAAGGAAAGCCAGCTGGTGGTAATCTGCCCTCCTGGAGTTGAGCCGATTCTGTGAAAGTGCCTGTGAAGGGTTTATACCCATACACAGTAATGTTAAATATTCTGACCCTTTACTAAGACCTAGATTTCATTCCTATTCAACTCTCAGAATTTTGCACAGTTACAGTGTTCCTGAACAGAGTAGCCCATAGAGCACTCTTGGTAACTGGCACTTGGTGTTTGACGTAGACTTTGCCCTTGCTGAGTGAACTTGGATTTAAGAAACCCTCTGTCAACATTCTTCTTTTTTTTTGGGGGGTGGCCATCAGTGCCCTCTGGTGGTGGGAGTAGGAGGCCCAGCCTTGATGCTGGATTTGAACCTCCAACCCAGTGGGCCGCAGACCCGCGCACAACCATTACGCCACTGGGGCTCAGCCCAAGAAACCCTTAATATAGATAAAATGCAGTGTGAGGGGGAGGTGAGTTTCAGGGAGAAATATCTAGAAAAGCCTCGTGGGAGAGATAGCATTTGTTCTTTTAAAAATTGGCCATATAGGAAAGGGCCAAACTAGTGAAAGGCATAGGATGTATTAACTGTGCTAAATTAAACACTCCTAAAGAGAACCGGATCAGATTGACATAGTGGCTGCCACACGACTCAAACATATTGTTCTCATTGGATCTGTCTAGAAATCTCCACTTGTCAGGTTGCTGAAGCATATCACAGGTTAAGTAACTTTAAAAAGTTATTTTAGGGGCTGAGCCCCGGTGGCGCAATTGTGCGAGGGACTGCGGCCCACTGGGATGGAGGTTCAATTCCAGCTCCACGGAGCAGAGGCTGGGCCTCCTACTCCCACCACCAGAGGGCAGTGATGCCCAAAAAACCAGCCAAACAAACAAAAAAAGTTATTTTAAAAGACTGCCCAACTAGGAAAGTTGTAGATCTTAGAGTTAGGTCTGATGCATATGGTCATAGTCTTTGCTCTAAACGTCACTGGCTTCCAACTCTGATTGTACTAGTGATAAAAGTATTTCCAGTTGCCTTATTCGCAAATGAAAGTCGAACGTTGAGTAAGGAAAACAATCAATGCATTTGAATTATGGTGCTGGCAAATATTGAAAGTACCATGGGTGACCAGAAACATTGACTGTGTGCACACAAGGCAGGGCAGAGCGAAGGCCTGGTCTGTTGTACTGGGATTGCTGAGTTGGAACTGACTTACAGGCACCTAATTATGAGTGGTAATAGAGACTTGTGAGAAATGGAACCTCTTAAATGCTAAAAATCTTCGTTTTTAAATCTTTAAAAAAACCCATGAAATCATAATCCGAGGTCCGAGTACTAAGCCAAGAGGTTTGGACTTTTGATTTTTGAACAATAATGGTGATAGTGAAACTAATTTGAAAGAAGTAGTATTGGGCTGAGCCCCGGTGGCGTAACTGGTTGAGTGCGGGACTGTGGCCCGCAGGCTTGGCGGTTCAGATCCAGTGGCGGCTCTCAGGAGCAGCACTGGGTAGCTCCCACGACCACCAGAGGCAGTGATTGCCGGCACCCCCCCAAAAAAAAAAGAAAGAAAGAAGTAGTATTGAGTAGTATTGACAGCTGGGGCAGAACTGGGCAAACCAGGTGTCGGGAGCCATAGGTGGTTCTTTTGGTATCTACCTGTGACTCAAGTAAAATTGAGGATGTTTGAAGAGCATTATTCAGATTTTTTTTAAAAATATGTTTACGGCTCAGTTTTTAAATTGTGAGGGACAGTATTGACTCTCCTGTCACAAGAGTTGATTTCTTAAATGGTTTTATTAGCACAATTTACATAGCATACACTCCAATAGTTCAATGGTTTGATCATTTCAAGGAGAATTGTACAATCGTTAGTAGATGTCAGTTTTAGAACATTCCTCCCCCCATGGTTAAATTGCCTTTAAAAGGTGCAATCACAGTTCTAGACCACCCACACCCCACTTCCTGTATTCATTTCCCAAATTTTCCTTTCCTCCCTATCACCTATTCCCACTTCTGCATTCCCTTTCAACCCTTGTATCTGTTATCACTATACAGCCACTTCTCGGGTGGTCACAAACTGGGAAGCCCAAGAGAAACAATAAAAACAAAATTCAAAATAAGATAAGGATAAAATAAGACGCAAATACAAATAATAATGAAAAGACAGCCTCATCAACATTCCAAGATCCAGGAAAGAAATTTCTGCAATGGAAGCAGTAAGAGATACTTGCACGCACAACCAACTCAGGTTGGGTCTATAGAGAAGTCATTTGGCTAAGAATAGGTAGTTCGATTCACCCTATTTGAGTTTACAGTGGTCTCTGCCTAACAGCACGGGCATTCAAGACTTGCCTGTGGCTCAAGCAGGTTTACCAGTGGCTTAGTCTGACCAGATAATCTACGGATGGGTTCAGGGCTCCCACTGTCCTCCGTGGCCTTCTACAAAGTGGGTGTTCCTAATATTAGCTCTGATGCTTTTCCCTTTGCCATATTTGAATTGTTTTAATTGTCATTTTTGGGGTCACACAAGCTAGTGTGCTTCCCGTGTGGGCTCCATTGACTGCTTCGATGGCTGCTTGTGTAAGATCCTACACACTATTCCAAATGACAACAGAACACCATCTCCTTGCTTCACCACACTTGGTTGTAGCACCCTCATCGTTAGTGATCCTTTCCTGAAGGTATCTAGCAGGGCTCTGTTACCCAAACCAGGTGTCCTTGAACTGGGGCTAGAGTTAAGTAGGTGACCAGACTCCCATCTGCTTGTCCAGGGGGGTTTGCACATCTCACATTTACTTTGGTGCTTGTAATATGACAAAATCACAACCCTATGATATCAATTGCACCAATAGCAGATTTAATGCCAGTCAGCAACCAAACAGAATACACAGCCAAAAGGAAAAGAGGGGGGAAAAAATCTCATAAAAGCAAGCTACAGGCAGGAAAGGAAAATCCCATATAAACAAGTCCATCACCTCCCAGGGGCTGAGGTCGTTTGCACTATTCATCATAAGTTTTCCCACGGCTTCAGCACTCCAAACACTGTTAGCATGAAGAGTCTATGCAAGTACAGTTTCTCCTGGAGCTGAAATCAAGCTTTTGCCCCACACAGTTCACCCTCTCATTGGATTGGGCTCTGGCCAGCCTAAGTCGGGGTTGATGCCAATGGGAGCCTCCCTGGGCCATCGTCTCAAAAGTTTTGCCGACCCTTGAGATGAGGTGATGCTCAGGTGGCAATGCCGCGTCCTGATAAAGGAAAATGACCGTGAACTAAGGGGGGAGCATTGGAAACCGGAAAACTGATAGAAGTTATGAACGTATGATGGACAAGTGATTGGATATATGGGGAATAACCGGAGGTAGCAATCGAATCAGTGAGTGGGCAGATGGTAATGCCATTGGGAACAGTGGGAAGGATTTGTCCCAACTGTGAGTTGGGACATGCTAGCAATATTGAAGTGTTGTGTCTCGTAGTTGGCTTTACAAAATTAGCTCTGTGATGGATAGTCTAATTTTGCTCTCTATTCCCGGGAGGTTAGGGAATAGAGAATGACACATTCTTGGTTTTGTTTGGTTGTTTTTTTGGGCATCACTGCCTCTGGTGGTCGTGGGCGCTACCCAGTGCTGCTCCTGAGAGCCGCCGCTGGATTTGAACCGCCAAGCCCGCCAGCCGCACTCCCGCACTCAACCCCTTACGCCACCGGGGCTCAGCCATGACACATTCTTGTTTCATGCTGGATTGGGACATTGAGTGAAGAGGTTAAGGTAAGGAGAAGGAGCAGCGAGGGTGTAATATTTAAGTGCATGGTCCACAGCTGAAAAGTTGGCATTCTAAACTGAGCAGCACCAGTCTGCAGGAGAAAGACCTGGAGACAGATTCCAGAAAGATGAATGTCAGGGCTGTGCCCGGGTGGCGTAGTGGTTGTGCGCGGAACTGCGGCCCACTGGGACGGAGGTTCAATTCCAGCAGTGGGGCTGGGCCTCCTACTCCCACCACCAGAGAGCAGTGATGCACCCCCCCCAAAAAAAAAAGGTGAATGTCATAGTTCTTCCCCGTTACCTGGGATTGCCATGAGTCAGAATCACTGTGACAATGAACAAGGACGTGTACTCAACCAAGAGCTCTTAATCACCATCGCCTCGATTCACCCTTGTGACGAATTTAAACACGGTAGGAACGCATGCCTCCCTAGGACTTTCAAGGCTGTGACTCCGGAAACAGACTGCCAATCCCAGCTTCCAAGACTTCTTTGGGTGGGATTCATTCAACCTTTTGGTTAGCAGTCAAGTGCTCTGCCATTGGGGTAATCCAGGGATGGCCTTCTTATTTGAGGGCTTCTGGTCACCACTCCTTCCGGGTCCTACTTCAGGCTCCCTGATCACGAACATTTGTTGATTTCCCTTCATTGTACCCACACCCTTGTAAATTGTTTCATTTTGTTAAGACGTTTAGCTAACCCTTTGTATGTGCCATCGGTGTCATCTTTTCCAGGAGATTTGTGAACCCACCAGTTGCTCGGAGTGAGAAAGATGAGGATATCTGTAAAGACTTAAGTGACTCACTGTGAACCTACAGGCAGGATAGAACTGCCTGTGGGTTTCCAAGACTAAATCTCTTAAATTTTAATTTTTTTAATCATTTTATTGGGGGCTCTTGCAACTCTTCTATATATACATGCCAAAGACTCAATCATTAACGGAGTAGAAAGCCTCATCTCCTGAGAAGCAGTTGGTGGTTTCAAATGGCCGAGCTTTCGATTTAGCAGCTCAGTGTCTAACTCACTACACCCCCTCACTGCCATCAGGCACTACAGGCTCAGAGGTCAGAGTAGAACTGCCTTTGTGAATTTCAGGATTGTTACTCTAGGGGAGTTGAAAGCCCCTTCTTCCGAGGAGCACCTGGTGGTTTTGAACTGCTGACCTTGCAGTTTATAGCTCAACATGGAACCCTTCGCTGCAGGGGCTCATCACTACACCACCAGAGACAAAGCAGAACTCACTGCCATCGAGTCAGGGCTGACCCAGCGAGTCTTACAGAATGGTAGAACTGCCTCTGAGTTTCCAAGACCGTCACGGTTTACGCAACTTGAAAGCCCTGCCTTCTCCTGAGAAGTGGTTGGTGGTTTTGAACTGCTGACCACAGCCAACCGCATAACCACAAAGCCTCCAGGGTTCCTTCCCGCCAGAGACCAGTCTGTGGAAAAGGACAGCATGGAGGGGCAAAATATTGAAAGCACCATGGACAAGAGTTCTTCTGGTGGCAAAAGAACTGAAAAAAAGAAAAGAAAAGAAAAATCTGTCTTGGGAAAAGTACAGCTCCTTAGAAGCAAGGATGGTAAGACTTCATCTTACATACGTTAGACATGGTATCAAGAGAGACCAGTCCCCGGAAAAGGACATCATTGTTAGAGGGGCAGCAAAGAAGCAAAATTAATGGACACTGTGCCTGTAACAAAAGACGCAAAGGGCAACAATTGTGAGGGTGGCACCGAACTGGGCGGTTGGAGTTGGAATCAACTGCATAGCAGAGATGTCCCCAGCCCCCGAAAACCTACACAGAATCAACTCCAAGCCAGTGTGTGTGTGTGGGGGGTGTGTGTTTGTGTTTGTGTGTGTGGGGGGGGCAGGGGGTGTTTCCCAGGCGTCACCTGTTTTGGAGAATAGTTAGCATGATTAGGTTACTGTCCTCACCTGTTGGGGATTTTCCCTCGGATGAAAAGTAGTGTCTGTTTTCTATTGTCCGATTAAAACAGTACTCTTCTGCTTCCTGATTTCAGCTGGAGATAGAGCAGTAAACAACATGAATATAAATCTTGGCTCTTAGAGAGCTTGTGTTCATAGGCGAGACAATAACATGTTACATTTGTAACATGATGAGACATTTTTGAGTCCTGAGGGGAAGGCTGCGCGACAGGATGTTTGTAAAAGCACAATTTAGGGCTGAGCCCCAGTGGCGGCGCAGTGGTTGTGTGCTGGTCTCCGGCCCACAGGAGTTCAAATCCAGCAGCAGCTCTCCAGGAGCAAGGCTGGGCTTCCTACTTCCACCAGGGCAGTGATGCACGCCCCACCTCCCCCAAAGTAGCACAATTTAAAAGAGGGTGGTGGTCGATCTGAGTCAATGACTTGAAGGCAATGCAGAAGAGAACACTGTCCCCAGCTAAAGAGCATTCCTGTTAGAGGCATCGTTCGGCTGCCATGGAAGCGATTACCGCTCACGGCAACCTGTTAGGCTGGCGGTGTTCCTGTGGGTTTCTTAGGCTGCAACGAGGAATGGGAGTCCAAAGGCGCCTCTTTTCTCCCAAGGAGTAGCTGGTGACTTCCAACGCAGAATCTACGAGGCTACCAGCCTTGTTAGAGGAATAGCCAGACTCAGAAACTCACTGCCAAGTCCTAGTGAACGTCGGACAGGGTAACACTGCTTCGGCCAGTTTGAGGCTGTACATGGGTGCAGAAAGCCCTTTCTCCTGTGGAGCAGCTGGGGGTTTAGGACAGCTGGCCTTGTGGATCGCAGCCCTACATGTACGCCCCCATTACACCACCAGAGCTCCCCATGGGAGGAATAGGAAGAGTGAAAGCCCTCGAGTAGGGTTGTGCCGGGCCTCCGAACAACAGCACGGCAGCCAGCCTAGCTGGAGCTGAGGGCAGGGGAGAGGAGTAGCTAACTGAAGTCAGAAAGGACCCGGATCGCCTTTGTAAGGATTTTTTGGCCTTTGCTACAAGAATTGGTGAGTCATTTCAAGATTCTGAGCAGTGATATATGATCTGACTTGCATTTTAAAGGATTCTGGTTTTCCCCTATGGTTCAGTTTTCAATGAAGTTTAAGAGAAAAGCAATCAGAGCTACTTTAATTAAGGTGTAACATCCACAATCACAATTTAATGCTATGTCAAATATATGCCTTTTTTTTTTTTTTTTTAGAGAGAGGTGATGCTTTTTGGACAAAAACTAAGTCTTAATTGGTGATGTGAAAATGGAAGGGTTTGTTTGCAGAACTGGCCCTTAGTTAGTATCTGAGTATCTGGGAACTTGGAATTGGGAGTGCCCCTACTATATTACAAGGAATGAGGGCAGTTCACTGTTACCTGGGTTGTTTGTGCAAACAATATGATTTTACTTCTTCTATGAGTCTGGACTTTTGATATGTGCCTTTGTGACCCAAAACAACCAAACCTGATTGCCAATAAACCTCTTCAGATTCTGAGATCCTATAGGAAAGAGTAAAATTTTCTTCAAAGTTTTATTGGCACTCCATCCACATATCATACAGATCAGTAGTTCAATCATATCAAGAACTACCACATCATTACCACAATCAATTTTAGAACGTTTTCCTTGTACTCATTTATGTGGTTATTTTTTAATTGTTCAAAGATAGACACAACAAAACACTTTCTGATTCAACAACTTCTGCTTGTATAACTCAGTACCATTGATTATACTCTTCATGTCGTAAAACTATTATTGATATCCTTTTCCAAATTATTCGCATAACATCAATGCTCCCTTAGCAAAAACTCTTCCTCCTTCACCCATGGTAACCATATGTCAAGTTGCGTTTTGTTCCTTCTTTTTAGTTTTCTTCATATAATACTCTCTTCCATAATGAAATTGATTTTGAAAAGAGTTGTATATACATCATCACAGTCAGTTCTGGTGCTCCCTCTCACCTCCTGCATCCATGGCTTGCTCCCGATAAACCACTGCATCCGTTCTTGCCTCTATGTGTCCAATCCTTCTGTGCGTCATGAGCTGGGAGATCCAATAGACAAACAATACAAAACAAAACAAAGGAGAGAACAATAATATAAAGATAAAAATAAAAAGAAGAGTACGAAAGGAAAGGCCACCACCAGTATTTCAAAAGCCAGAGAAGACATTTCTCTTGGGGCAGAGGGAGAGATATTTGAACCTAGAGCACCTTCAGATTGGGTCAGGAGGGAGGACAACTGACTGACTATCGTAGCATGCCCTGGTGGGAGCCAGCCCAAAGCAAGCAAGCGTCCAATAAGCTCTGAGAATAAAGTTGTTTTGGTCCCTAGCATGGACCTGCCGTAAACTTAATCTGACTCGATACTCTACAGATGGGTTTCAGACTCCCATGGCCCCTCCATAGCCTTCTACAAACTGGATGTTCACCATTTAAGGTCCGATACATTTCCTTTCTTCATATTTGGAATTTGTAATCATTTTTTTTTTGTCACAGAGGCTGGTGTGCTTCTTTGATGTGAACTTAGCTGATCCCTTGCTTAGAAGGCTGCTTGTTTTCATACATGTCTTTAAGACCTCGTCTATTATTCCACTTGATAGCTGGGCACCATCTGCATTCTTCACCACACTTTGCACCCTCGTTTCTTTAGTGTGTATGCCTAATAGTGGTGTTGCTATACCATATGGCATTTCAATTCCCAGTTGCTTTAAGTATCACCATATAATTTTCCATAGTGATTGTATGTAGTTACAAGTCCATCAACAATGTATATGAATTCCAATCTCTCCACATCCTCTCCAAACTTTTTTTTTTTTTAATAGGACCAGCACCGTGGGTATAAAGTGGTGTCTCTTGGTGGGTTTAATTTTCATCTCCCTGATGACTAGTGGTTGTGAGCATATATTCATGTGTTTGTTAGCCATCTGTGTGTCATTTTTGGTGAACTGTCATGCCCTCTCACTTCTTAATTAGGTCATTTGTTATTTTCCTATTGAGCTGTTTTCATTCTGTATGTTTTGGTATTTAGACCTTTGTCTGCTGTCTCCTTGGTAACAACATTTTTTTTTTAACCAATCTGTGGACTCTAGTTTTCTAAGAGAGTAGTCTTTATGGAAGCAGACTACCACAGCCTTCTTTGGAGTGCTGGTGGGTTCAAACGGCCAATACTTAGGTTCACAACCAAGCACTTTAGTCACTGCACTACCAGGGGTCTTTCCTATGTGAGCACACCAAATCAAAATCAAGCATGCTGTCCTAGTGCCAATTCTGATTCATACTTTACCCTGGTCAGGGTTCTCAGAGACTAACAATTTACAGGACCAGACAGTCTCATCTTTCTCCCTGTAGAGCAGCACCTCAGTTTGAACAGCTAACCTTGCAATTAGTAGTCTAAAGCCTAACACACAACGTGAATAGGACTGTGACCAACCTCCAGCAAAAACCTTGACACTAGTAGACTTCCCCAGGCCTAAGAATCCTGTGCACGCAGTTGCCTTTTTTGCTTTGGAGAGCAGATGCACTCTGTGAGAGGGAGCATAAACCTCTCTCAAGTTTCTCGAATCCTTCTAGCAAATCTCTGTTGTCTAGTTGCTCTTGTTGTTTAAGTGTAACCAAGTTAAGGGGAAAGCGTCGGGGGGTGAGATAGAGGGTATAGTTTTGGGTAACCCATTGCCTACATAAGCCAGCCAGCCTGTGCTTAGCAGGGAACTTTTCTGACTTATCTAATGCCTAATGCCTTTACTTTCTCGGAAAGGTCTTTGCACTATCATTAGCTCCCAGAGTTTTGACAAGGGAAAAGACAAGGCTCTCTACTCCAGTAAAAAGTCCCAGGTCGCTACAGGGGCAGCCCTCCCTGTCCTCTAGGGCCGCCCTGAGTTGGAAGGGACTAGATGGCAGTGAGTTCCCCCCTTTGGAGGCCAAGGCTCACTGCCTTCTTGTGAATATTTTGTAAGTGAGTTTATTTATGTTTTTAAAAGAGGCGTTGGCTTGTATAGATAAGTCTTTACAACCACCCAAATGAAGACCGTTGTTGAATAAGTGCCAAAGATAGTTCATTAGGGAGGCAGGGCGCATAACCGCTAAAAGCACTACCAACCCACGGGCAGGTTCAAGGACGTCATGCTGTTACCAGAAATGCTGCATTGACTGTGAAACCATTTGCATGGAAATGTCAAGCAAATCGAGCCAAAAGGGAAGTTAGTTTAGCAAAAAAAAAAAAAAAAAAAGCAAGAAAAGAAGTTATTCTGGGGCTGAGCCCCAGTGGCGTAGTGGTTGTGCGCGGGATTGCAGCCCACTGGGATAGAGGTTCAATTCCAGCAGTGGGGCTGGGCCTCCTACTCCCACCGCCGGAGAGCAGTGATGCCCCCCCTCCCCCCCCAAAAAAAGAAGTTATTCTGGAAATTTTGATACAGAGAAAATAAAAATAAGCCTTGGGTTAAAGAGGAACGCGGCGACAAAAATACCCAGTGCAATGTTCACTTCTATTATGTCCTTATGCTACAGCACAGCCAGGTCCCCTCAGATCAGTAGATAGACCCATGAACTTGCAGTCGTACTATTTTCCATGAGAGGAACTACTTGTTTGCTTCCATTCAATTGGTTTCTGTCACACTTTCATACTTTTATAAATGAAATTGGGAACAATAACTTCTCCATTAGACTGGGGAAAATGAAGAAGAAAGAACCAATCATATTTTCAGTCTTTGGGGCTCCATCACTAGCATTTTAACCTGAGAAAGCAATTCCATAAAAGCAAAATTATCTACACAAGGGAGATCATCTCAGCATTCTAGATAGAAAGAAACCAGAAGTCATCTAAATGTCAAACATTAGAGACATGCTCTGTCAAATAAAAAGACTTGCTGCTATTTGAATAAAAAGTTACAGAATATGGGGAAAGGTAGGAATAGGAAAAAGAATGAAAATTTAGGAGGGAGTACTCCCCCTAAAAAAACCCGGAATATTTTTTACAAAAAACCTATCACCTTAAAGTACTCTCCTTTACACTTAATACATTTGTCAAGTCTGTGATTCCAATCTTGGAAACATTTTTCAAACTCATCTGTTTGGATGATCAACAGCACCTCTTGCATTTCTTTCTTCACCTCTTCTACGTCGTCAAATCGCCGTCCTTTCACGTCCCTCTGCGTTTGTGGAAACAAAAAGAAGCCGCACAGAATGAGATCAGGTGGGTAAAGTGCATGGGGCAAGAAAGGCGTGCTGTCCTTTGAGATGGCTTTGTGAGCAGCTGCAGTGTTGTGGTGGCAAAAACTTTCTGACCTGGTGAAATGAACTCCAAATGCACTAGCCCCTTCACATAAAAAACAAAACAAAACAAAACAAGTGAGCATTGTCCTGCTCTTTGATTTCACTTGATGAGCTTTGGGGGGCTGAGGTGAAGATGGCATCTTCCACGGACTTGATTGATGTTTGTTTGGGGGGGTCCTAAGAATAGCTCCATGTCTTGTCACCAGCCATGAATTTGGGGGGTAAAAGTCTGGGTTGTTTTGGAGCTGTTCTTGCAAAGCAAGGCACGTTTGTACTGGACACTCTGTTTCCTGATCAGAACCTGAGGCACAAATTTTGCAGCCACCCTTTTCATCCCCAAATCGTCCATTAAAATTCATTGAACTACAGGGCTGAGCCCCGGTGGCGTAGTGGTTGTGCGCGGGACTGCGGCCCACTTGGACGGAGGTTCAATTCCTGCAGTGGGGCAGGGCCTCCTACTCCCGCCACTGGAGAGCAGTTATGCACGCCCCCCCGCCCAAAACAAAACAAAACAAAAATTCATTGAACTACAATAGGAAATCCTCACCCCACCCCCAACCCAGAAGGATTACAAGGAAGGAATGATTCAAGAAACACACATCACTCCTCTAGTTCCTGAATGTTTTCTTCTCCCTACGACCAAGACCCAGTTCTACCTTACAAATCTGTCTAAATCGGGGTACACACAGTGGCACAGGTAAGAGCGCTAGACACATGGAATTCAGGACAGATAGCGGTAAAACCCCCAGGAACAGTAGTGGGAGTGGTGATATCATGAGGTAAAGGGGTGGGGGGGAGGGAAGCCATCACAAAGTTGGATATATAGTCTCCCCCCCCCGGGGGAATGAATAACAAAAAGTGGGTGAAGGGAGATAGTGTAAAACATGAAACAACGATAATAATATATCATTGATCAAGGATTCAACAAGAGTGGGCGGGTGGGGAAGGAGAGGGGAAAAAGAGGAGCCAAGACCAAGGACTCAAGTAGAAAATGTTTTGGAAATGTTGATGGCAACATAGGTACAAGTGTTCTTAATACAATTGAACCATGGTTTGCTATAAGATTTGTAAGAACCTCCCCATAATATGATTACTTTAAAAAGAAAAAGCCAGGGCTGAGCCCCGGTGGCGCAGTGGTTATTCGCGGGACTGCGGCCCACTGGGATGGAGGTTCAATTCCAGCTCCATGGAGCAAAGGCTGGGCCTCCTACTCCCACCACCTGAGGGCAGTGATGCCCCCCCCCCCAAAAGAAAAAGATTGCAGTCATCAAGGGATCACAACTGAAGGTAAAGGAAACCCAAGTCTTCACAACCGATAAATGGAAAAAAAGTTTGAGGTTGTCAAGAACCTTATCTTGCTTGAATCCACAGTCAATGCTCACGGAAGCAGCGGCCAAGCGATCAAAGGATGGGTTGCATTACATAAATCTGCAACACGAGATCTCTTCAGAGGATTGAGAAGCTAGGAAGTTACTTTGATGACTAAGATGGGTCTGATGCCAGTCATGGTCTTTTCAATCAATGGACACAGATGCATGTGAAAGTTGGACAATGGGATAAGTAAGATCCAAGAAGAATGGATGCATTTGAATTGTGGTGCTGGAGAAGGATATTGAAAGTACCATGTGGACTGCTAAAAGGACAAACCACTCTGTCTTGGAAGAGGGAGAGGGGAGAGGGAGAAAATGTGGACCTGATACCAAGGGCTCAAGTAAAATGGAAATGTTTTAAAAATAATGATGGCGGGCTGAGCCCCGGTGGCGTAGTGGTTGTGCGCAGGACTGCGGCCCACTGGGATGGAGGTTCAAGTCCAGCAGTGGGGCTGGGCCTCCTACTCCCACCACCAGAGAGCAGTGATGTCCCCCCCCAAAAAAATAATGATGGCAACAAATGTACATATGTACTTGACACAATGGATGGATGGATGGATTGCGATGAGTTGTCTGAACCCCCCAATAAAATGAATTTTTAGAAAAAGAATTTTGCAAGACCAAGGACTTATTTTCAGCAAACTTGTTTTCAACAACACGAAAGTCCAACACATGTGGACTTTCCGAGATGGAATACACAGAAATCAAACTCACTACATCTGTGGGAAGAAGTGATGGAGAAACTCAGTATTAGCAGCTAAAACCAAGCCAGGGGGTGACTGTGGTATAGATCTTAATTGCTCATATGTAACTTTTGGTTAAAGTTGGTGAAAATTAAAATAGAGAGCCAAAAACAGCCTGAGTAGATTTCTTCTGCATTTCCAGAACATCTCAAGAATGGATTTGATGCACTGAAAACCAATGGCAGAAGACATGATGAGGGAGGACATTAAAATCAGAAGGCAAAGGCCATTTAACAGGAAAGATCAAAGTGGGTGTCTGAAGAAACTGACTTTCTATAAAACTTACTTCTGTGGGAAAGCTAGCCCACCTCTTGCAAGTGCAGAGCCTGCATGAAGATCCTCCACCTCCAGCTCTTAGGATTTGAATCCATGACTCACCATATTGCTTGCCAACCATGGGAGACAACAGTCTGTCGTCAAAGCCTGCCATCTGACCTGCCAATCGTGGATCACTGGACTCTGCAGCAACAAACCTGACCTGCTGACCTTGAACCCATCTGCCTTTACACAACTGCTTTCAGTTCAAGTCTGTGGGTCATGTGTTAACCCGGAGGCTTTTTCTGACTTGTGCTATAGTTGCAGAGGATGATGAAGCAGGGAGACCTAATCAGGAAGTGGTAAGAGATGGAGGAGGAAGACCACAGCCCGGTGATGGCAAATGGGAGAAACGATAAAGTCAAAGAGCCGAATAGAAAATTTCCAAGAGCAGTTCAAAAAGATAAAGCCAAATAGTCTAATAATGAAATGTACAAATACCTGGAATAGAAAACCCAAAGGGAAGAATATGCTCAGTTTGCAATACTGAGAGATTCTATGGGCAAAATATTGACTGATACACGAAGCATCAAAAGAAGATGGAAAGAATACAGTCATCATACCAAAAGAACTAATAGACACCTCACTATTTCAGGAAGGAGCATACAAGCAAGAACCAATGGTGCTGAAGGAAGAAGTTCAAATAGCACTGAAAACATTTAGCTAAAAACAAAGCTCCAGGAATTGATGGAAGATCCATTTAAATGTTTCACTGATGAAACACTGAAAGCACTCATTGGTCTATGCCAGGAACCTTGGAAGACAGGTACTTGGCCAACTGAATGGAAAAGATGAATATTTATGCCAATTCCAAATCAAGGTGACCCAACAGAATGTTCAAACTATAGGACACTATCACTGATAATTATATGAAAGTAAAACTTTGCAGCTGTACAATGACAGGGAACCTCCAGAAGTTCGGGCTGGATCCAGAGGTGGATGTGGATCTTGGCTGAAAGCAAAGAACACCAGAAAGGTGTTTATTTGTATTTGATCGACTATGCCGAGATACCTGAGTGTGTGGATCATAACAACTTATGGATGCCCTTGAGAAAAATGGGTATTCCAGAATCCTTCATTGGGCTTACATAGAACTTGTACATGGACAGAGAGGCAGTTGTGTAAATAGAATAAGGGAGTACTGCATGGTTTAAAATTAGGAAAGGTATGTCTCAGGGTTGTAGCCTCTCACATACTTATTCAATCTGTAAGCAGAACAAATAGAGAAGCTGGATTATATGAACAAGAATATGACATCAGGCTTGGAGAGAGGCTTATCCATAATCTGAGATACGCAGCTGCTACAACCTTGCTTGCTGAAAGTGAATCGCTTGCTGATGAAGATCAAGGAATACAGCCTTCAATATCGATTATAACTCGATATAAAGAAGACCTCAGGGCTGAGCCCCGGTGGCCTAAGTGGTTGAGTGCGGGACTGCGGTCCGAGGGCTTGGCGGTCCAAATCCAGCGGCGGCTCTCCAGGAGCAAGGTTGCGTAGCTCCTACGACCACCAGAGGGCAGCGATGCCCCTCCCCCCCAAAAATAAGAAGACCTAATCCTTACAACGGGGTCAATAGGTGACATCATGATAAATGGAGAAAAGTTCAAAGTTGTCAAGGACTTCATCTTGTTGGGATCCACAATCGGTATCATGGAAGTCCAGGCAGGAGATAGGACGACAAGGTTGTATTAGGTGCATCTGCTGCAGAAGACTTTTTTTTTTTTTTGCAATGTACCTTTTAGTTTATTGACTACTGCTTCCGTGAGCATTGATTGCAGATCCAAGCGAGACATAATCTTGGGCAATTTCAATCTTTTCTCAATTTAGCATCATGTTACCTATTAGTTCAATAGTGAAAACTTTGGTCGCATAGACTTTTTTTTTGTTTTTTTGGGGTGTATCACTGCCCTCCGGTGGTGGGAGTAGGAGGCCCAGCCTTGCTACTGGATTTGAACCTCCAACCCAGTGGGCTGCAGTCCCGCGCACAATCACTACGCCACCGGGGCTCAGCCCGCAGAAGACTTTTTTAAAGTGCTGCAAAACAAGAATGTTTCTTTGAGGACGAAGGTGGCCCTGACCCAAGCCATGGAATTTTTTTTTTAGGCATCACTGCCCTCTGGTGGTGGGAGTAGGAGGCCCGTCTTTGCTCCTGTGGAGCTGGAATTGAACCTCCATCCCAGTGGGCTGCAGTCCCGAGCACAACCCCTACGCCACCGGGGCTCAGGCCAGCCATGGAATTTTTAATTGACTCTCCCACATGCGTGTGAAAGTTGGACACGGATAAGGAAAACTGCAGAAAAATCGATGCATTTCAACTATGGTGTTGGACTTCCTTTTGGAAGAAGTACAAGCAGGAAGCTCCTCAGGTGTAAGGAGGGAGAGACTTCTGCTCGTGCACTTTGGACCCGTTGTCAGGAGAGAGCAGTCCCTGGTGAAGCGCGTCATGTTTGGTAAAGTGGAAGGGAAGGGCGGCCCTTGATGAAATGGATCGACAGAGCAGCCGGCTGCAGCGGTGCTGGTCCAGGAGTTGGTGCGGTTTGGTTCTTTTGTACATTAGATATCTGTGAGTTGGAGACGACCGAAGGCACTGCACAAGAACAGAACAATGCGCGTGTGCCTGACTACACTTGTAGTGCCTAACAGGTGTGCAAACCCGATTTTACCCACATGCACGTTGCCGGCGTTCTTTTTCCTGTGAAACAGTCCCATTGCCTTTGGGCCCGGGAGAGAAGCAGCAATGCCATCTGATGGAGGACCAATCCAGTCCATTTGAAGCTGCCCCTGTCAAAACAAAACCAAGAAAAACCAAAAAAAGGTTGTGAGAAAGGATCAACATTCATTCTTGAATAGAATGTTCTGTGAAGGAATTTTTTTTTCTTCTAAGCCACTCCTTACAGATAAAACAACTAACTGCAACAGGTCGGTAATTGGAAGCCACCAGCCACTCCATGGATGTGCCACAAGGATGACAGTACTGGAACCCCCCTGTGGCGGTTCTAGTCTGTTTTACTGGGTCTATCTATGCGTCAGAATCCACTCAGTGAGAATTGGCATTTGGGCTTGTTGTGAAGAAATACACAGGTTGACCAGCAGAGGGCACCCGTTAAGAGTTACTGATGGGAGAGAAGGATTGTTAGGAAGATTTTGGGGGATAAGTGTCTGCTTGGAGTGGCCTGTGTTCATTAAGCACCCTGCTTGTTGCTAGTTGGTCTGACTTTTCTTTGATACCCTAGGTATCCAGTGGTGTTCCCCAGCCTTCATTTAGGCCCTAGAGTCTAGGGCTAAGACCGACTGGTAAGTTAGGGAGAATCCAGGTGAAAGGCCTTGATGATTGCAGGTGTTTTGAAGCCTCTGGCCGGAATTGAGGTGGAAAGGGCAGAATGGGCAGCTGAGTCGGGTTTCCTCACCCATTTTGGCCCTCAAGTCATGGAAAGATCCAGAACCAGTCACTTCCTCTCTCTGAGCCTCGGTTGGTGTTTCTCTAAAATGGAGGTAATAAGATGAGGGGATAGTCCCCTTTCTAAAGAGTGCTGGTGGCGGAGTGGTTATTCATGGGGCTGCTAACTAAAAGGTTGGCATTTCGAAACCAGCAGTCACTATGTGGGAGAGAGACAGGGCTTTCTACTCCTCTGAAGAGTTCCCGTCATGGACATTCACAGAGGCAGTTCTTCCCCACCCCCTGTGGTCACGTTGAACCCACATCAACTCCGTGACAGTTTGGATTGGGTTTTAGTCAGTGCCTTTTCTGCAAAATAGTTAAGGGCAGTTAAGGGCAGGCAAACCCAGGTTTAAATTTCGACTTCATTTGTTACCTACAGGGCCTTTTAAGTCCTTTAACTCTCAGAACCCTTAGATCCTCATATTTAAAAGGAGAGTAGTCCCTTCGCAGAGGGCTGTTAAGTGGTCAATGGGCAGGTGCATGCAGCGTTGAGTACAGGGTCTGACTCAGAGTACGCAGGGAAAGGAAGCAGTGACTACTCAAGGGTGATGTCCCCTTGCGTGGAAGGAGATGGTCAACGGGAAGCTTTACAGTGGAACACAAATGATGTGGTGATTACACTCTGGAATCCACTCCAGGGCTTGGAAGCTTCCACCCACCCAGGAGGAGGTGGCCTGAGGGAATAGACAGCTGTTCCAGTGAGTGTGTGACTAGCTGGGGGGCCTCAAGTGTCTTCCTGGCTCCCTGTGGAGGGTGGACTTTCAGGAGCCCTTGGAAGAGTTGGCTCCGTAAGCACCGGCAACTGTGGGAAGGTTTGGCGTGACGACAGGTGGGCGCAGGCCTTCATTACGCTTCACTGCTTCCAGCCCTAGCTGCCTTTATTGGTTGGTGCCCGTGGTCTGTGGAAGGAGGAAATGGCTTGGTGAGAATCCCAGCGCCGTGGCCCACGCACACATTTACCCAAGCTGGTTTCCCCCTTTATCTGGCAGCATTGGCATGCACGATGAAAAGAAAAGCTGCCGAGGAGTCCTGGTGGCACAAGAGGTAAGCATCGGTCTGCCGACCCAAGAGTCGGGAGTTCAAGCCCACTGTCGACTCGGTAAAAAAGCAATTTGCTTAGGGTGATGTTTCTGGTAGGTACATTTGGACCTCGGTCTACCCAATTTTAATGATGTGGGCTCTTTTAAGGGTTCCATGTGGACTTCGCATGGCTGTGCATTAGTCACCTCTGGAGTTCACTGAGCATTCTGCTTCTCGGACCCCGATTCTTGAGGTGTGAAGCAGCGCTTGATCTTACTCTGCATTTTCTCACAACCCCCCCCCCAGGTTTACTGAAGCACAATTTACAGAAAATAGCTCCTTTGTAGTAACTCCTTTGCAGGCGTCTAAGTACCGCCACAATCAAGATACAGAACCGTCCCGTTATCCTAAAAACTTTTCTTATACCCTTTGGGTCTATAACACCTGCAATTTTAACCAGCTGGACTGATGAGTGTAAATGCCGAGCCAGGTGTGGGGTCCACTGTGATGAAAATGTGACGAACAGGAGTTCTGGAGGAGGAAGAGGAGCCTAAAAATAGTGAAAAGGGAAAATGACATTCAAATGGAAAATGGTTGCCTTAACTGTCTTCAGGAACTCTGGTGGCTTAGTGGTTGTGTGTTAGGCTGTGATCTTCTTGATCGATAGTTCTAAGCCAGTAGCAGCTTTGTGAAACAGCAACTGGGTTTACTATTCCAGTAAACAGTTTGCAGGGGTCTTCAAACTATGGCCCAAGGGCCACATGTGGCCCTCTGAGGACATTTTTCTGGCCCACCAGGTGTTTTTGCTGCCGCCGCTATGCTGCTTAGCAGCCGACTCATCCAGGGCCTGAAGTGAACTTGTTCATAGTCCAGACTCCAACGGTCTGAGCGACAGTGAGTTGACCCCCTCTTTAAAAAGTTTGAAGACCCCTGAGTTACATGTCTCAAACTCATGGGGGGCAGGGACTATGAGTCTTCACTGCCCTGAGAGTAGTGAATTTGGTTTGGGTTTGGTAGTTTTCATCAAGACGGCTACACTGGCTCCCTGTTGGATGGAGGGCGGGAAAGAGAGTGTTCTAGGCCAAACTCACTGTAAAAACAACGAAGTTTTCTCTCCACACAATTTCTTCCCAGAACTACAGAGTTCTGAACAACGTTGGCCAGTGGCTGGGAAAATGGCAGGGGAATGGAGGCGGGGTCACTAAGTACTACAGGTAAACTATGGCAGAAGCCCTGGATATGGCAACGAGGGTGGTCTGTGCTACAGTTGGTACATCCGGAAGGGGGCCTCCCTCTGCTCCAGCCCCGGGTAGACCACGGTGGTTCCTTGGAAACTCTTCTCTTGCAAGAATTCGCTAACGCCAATTGTTGATCAGGAAACTTAGCCTGGACCAACATTTGGATAATACAGCATAACGTGGAAAAATGTCATCTCTGACTCTGGAGACGAGGGGTAAGAACCTGGCCCTCAGACTCTGGAGGTTTTGATTCTTGGCCCAGCTCTGACCTCGGTTTTGCGAGGTGACCTTTCTTGTCTAGACCCTCTCTGAGCGTTACCTGTTCTGCCCACCTCTCGCTGATGGAAGGAGGTGGAAATACAGTGTACAGAGGGTAGAAACGCTTCACCTCCACTCTGGGGACATTGGCTAGCAAGGCAAAAGGAGTTCTGTGGGCTCTTTTCTCTGGCTCTCACTAGAATAGGGAAACATGGATAAATAAGACTATCGTATAGATAAGGACTGGGCCTAAGCCCGCTCCCTTTCTGACCTTTCTCTAGTTTGTTCAGTGTGGTATTCTCCCCCCCCCCCCCCCACTTTCCCATCATGTTGTGGAAAAAGGCATATGCGAAGGAGGACTCCTGCTCATGTGCCTTCTCTGAATCACCCACGTTTCTTCCTGGTGTATGCCTGTACTCTGGCACAGGTTCTGGGATGTTGCTTCCTGATTTGTGAAGTCCGGCCTCTCCGGGTCCCTGTGAGTCATCGCAAGAGGAAATATCTGGAGCAGAGATTCTGATAGAGGCGGGCAGGACAGAGAGGGAAAAAGATACCAAGGGTATTGTTGTGAAGGGAAGACGTGGCAAGAGAGGGCTGTCAAGTGTAAAATAACATCACCGGGATCTCTCCCCACTTGAAAAAGCATGACTTTGAGCAATGACCTCAGCTACAAGGACACCGAGGTGTGAGGGGAGTTCATCTTTGAGAATAGCACATGACCAGTTGAACCTCTGAAAGTTGCAAGAAGTTTAAATTGCCCTTAGTTCTATCTCGCTATCTGTTCTCCCTTGGGCCCCCTTCCACCTTTCATTAACTGCTGGCTTCGGGGCGTAGGAACAACGAAGAAAATAAACAGGTAAACATGATGACAGTAATAGATGGACTGAGTTTCTCAGACGCTGACATTCCCCAGGTTATGGTCTCCAAAGCCCTACCAAACACTATAGGCGCCAGTAAACATTTCTGCGTAAACATTCTTACTGAGCACTGTAGTGAAGGCCATGGAATAGTGAGAAAACATTTTTAGAATCATAATTACGAAGCTGAAAGGGACTCTTGAGATCGGTCACTGGGGTCCAGAGGAGGCAGGGAGGGTGGGGCCGGAGGAAGACTTGTTAAAATTCGCTCAGATGAAGCGTAGCAGTATGGAAGCCACCTGTCCCAGAGCAGAGATGTTCGGCTCCCTCTCCCCCAATCTCCCCCCCCCCCCACTTTTCTGGGGGATTCAGGGGAGCTTAGGAACCAGATTGTCCCAATCACCTCTGATCCGCTTGGATGGGACTGGGAGACACAGGCTGGCCCCTGCCTTCTGTAGGATTGAGTTGTTCCTTTGGGAACCAGGGCAACAGAGTAGGTGTGAGGTGAGGCCATTCTGAAGGTGATGGGTGATTATTGGCGTGATCAGGGGAAAGTCTGATTAGGAGGGGCGATGTGCCTGCCCTCCCGGCGAAGATGAGGGTGCCGGGATTGGGGAGGGCATCAGGGCTGGAGTTTCCAGTAGCCGGAGTTGAGGGGCAGCAGCTGGAGACGCCGGGGATGTGCGAGACCTTTAGCCGCAGCTGGACGTCCCGTGGCTTGAGCCACGGCTCCAGTTGCAGTCTTAATACAGCAGACGCTGGCGGGAAGGTATTTTAGGGTGTCCCGGCGCGCTCCGAAACCTGTTTTGAGCGGGCCCGGGGGAAATACGTGCGTGCAGCCTCCCCGCTGATGGCTTGACCGCCCCGCGCGGTCTTCGGTGTCGTGTGGACCCAACGGCGTGCGTGCGTTTCCCACAGCTCCATCCACGTCCAACGTCCCCCTCTCGGCGTCCGCAATCCTAGCAGGCTCCCCCCTCTAACTGCCCCCCCTCCCTCCCCCCGGCCGACTCGCAGAGCTCCCGTAGATTGGGGGGAGGAGGAACTGGAGCCTGACCTGTGACCCCCGCGCGAATCTCCCCAGGTGGATCCACTCCGCCGCGCGCCGCGGAGGGGCCGCCTCCTCCCAGCCTCCTGGCCCGGCGGCCCGGCTCCGTCGGCCGCGGGGCCGGGGAGGGGGCGAGGGCCGGGCGGGCGCGGGCGCGGGCGCGGCGGGCGGCCCCCGGGGCGGGTCAGCTGGCTGGTCCGGGGATGCCCGGGCAGATGCGGAGGCAGCTGGAACAGCGGCGCCGCGCGGGGTTCGGCGGAGCCGCCGCGGTTCCTAGGAGACGGCGGAGCCGCCCGCCCGCCCGCGGGGGAGGGGGAGCCAGTGGGTTGCTGCTTTTAGCAGCTGAAAGGGCTGCAGGGAGCTCTGGGTAAGACATTTGCTGCTGCGGCTGCGGTAGGAGCCGCCGCGCGAGGAAGCCGGAGGGAGGCAGCCGCACCGCGCGCGACGAGGTGGCCGCCGCAGCCATGCTGAATCACGCTCGCTGAGCAGACCCCCGCGGGTGCGCTGGGCGAGCCGGGAGCCGCGAGAGCACCGGGGCGCCGGGCTGGGATCCCCGGGCGCATGCAGAGTTCCGCGCCTCCCACCCCGGCTGGGCCTCGCACAATGGAGGGCGAAAGGTATGTGTGTGTGTGTGTGTGTGTCTGTGCGTGTGCGCGCGCGCGCGTGTGTCAACGTGTGCCGGTGGTGCAGCCGGCAGCTTTTGTGATTGCCTGCGCCGGGCCGAGTGGCGGGGGGAGCGGGGAGGGAAGACCCGGCCCCGGCCCCAGGGGCCGCCGAGGCAGCGCGGGGAAGCCCATTTTGGACGCCCACCCCGTCCGTCTGTCCGTCCGCCCGCCGCCAGAGTCTCCGGAGAGCAGGCTTCCGCCCCGGCAGGAATGGCTTGGCTGGGGCGCGGAGCACCCTGCGAGCAGGGACTTCCTGGCTGCCGCGGGGGATCGTTCCAGCCCGGCGGCGGCGGCGGCATCAGGGTTACCTTTCCCGGGGAGGCGGTTCCTGGCCCTGGCTCCTCTCCCTGGCCGGCGTGTCTTGGGTGGGGGACGTTTGCGATGCCAGAGCCGGGCTGGCGTGGCCCAGCGCGCTTGCCGGGTGTCCACGGACGTGCTGCAGTCTGGGGCGAGCATGCCTCCCTGGTGCCTTTTCCTAGAAGTGTGCTCGTGCACACGCACGCATTTCGGGCCGAGGGAGGGAGGGAGGGAGAGACAGCTCCGATTCGAGGTTCATTTGGATTGGGAAGTTTATGAATGGCCGGGGAAGGCAGAGGTTTACGAGGAACACGGTTCCCACCAGGGGCTTCTTATAAAACAGGAATCACCGGAAGGGATTTAAAGTTCTTCTCCAGAGCGGGAGCAAAATAGCCCAAAAAACCAAACCAAAGTCCCTGCCCTCGAGTCTAAATAGCCAGAGTGGATTTTCCGGCCGGCACCGGCATACGTTTTCAGTGATTTGGGTTATGGTTTCTTTCTTTGCATTGTGACAAGGTGATCACTGCAGGGCGGAGATGGGTGCGTGCTCCTGGTCTCGGAGCTGAAAAGTCTTGAGTGCCAGCCTCCCCACTTGGGGCTGCGGCGGCCCGTTGGCAGTCAGGTGTACCGTTTCCCACGAGCAGAGAATGAAAGCTGCAGGGAGAGGTCGGCCAGGGTACTGCGTGAGATGCCAGTTAGCCGCAGCCCTAGCTGGCTGGTTACATGGTAATGGATTCAAGTTCAGTTAGAGCTGCCTGCAGAGTACCTCTGTAAACCTTTTCCCTTTGCCCACGTTGCCATGACTCCTGCATCTCATGGGAAAGAGAGAGACCATTAAGCCTCTGTAGGCCTTCTGAGAACTGGCACGATTGCTGGGTGTCATCTCCTGTCTTCAGGCCTCAAGAGGGCCCCAGGCATTGTGTTGATGGGACTTTCAGGCCGAACCTGGCCCTGTTCAAGTGGAGTGTGCTGTGGGTGTACCTCTTTCTGGCACTCTCTGCCACCCAGAGCGGAATGCTGAGCTCCATGTGGCAGACCAAGCGGTCAGGCCCCATTCACTGAAGGCCTGGTTCCCGGGACCCTACCTTCTCCTGTTGGTCAACTAGTTGTCATAAGGGTGGCAGTGGTGGTGGTGGTGGTGGTGGTGGTAGTGATGGGGGTGTGATGGAGTTTTACTGGTCAGGCCCCTTGGTTTTACTCATGGTGGATTGGAGCAGAGAGGTCCCGTGGGCTTGGCAGCAGCCGATCAGATGGAACGTTAAGTATTGCTTCTAAAACAGATTCTGGGCACAGCATTTCTGTGTGCAGAGAGGGAATGCATGGCCCTGCTCCTAAGGAACGCTGCCCCTCTTTGGCCTCCTGGGATGGCTTTTTAGAACACATCTGGTTGCACATACTCTTTGCTGGCTCGCCAGCGTCCACAGGTGCCAAGTGCCTCTGCCTCCAGGAGAGACAGGACAGAAAATTCAAAGGGAGCAGATTCCAGTGTTCACCAGGTCACCCAGCTCACTGTCTTTTGTTCCTGCTCCAAGACTGCTGGTGTATGGTGCCAGGCATTCAAGTCTTCTGAAATCTGGCTCCAGCCTCGGTTCCCACTGCTTGCCCACACCCCCTCAGTTCTAGTAGCGGCTTGCCTAGTGCACCCTACTCTAGCCAGCCTTGGGACCTTCGTTCTCAGGGTTCCGCTCGCCTGGAACGCCATTCCCTTCCTCTTCTCTGAAAGCTGCCTTGAAACGCCACTTCGTTTTGGTCTTGGAAACCCCGGTTTCTAGTCTCATGCGCCTCCCAATTCCAATGTCCGTAGTATGTGTCCCATAACTGGGTGCTGAATACTCGGCCCCCCAGGACTGTCTGTGCTTTTATCTCACCTATCTTACCAGGTCCCCAAACTGGGAGAAAGGCCCTAAAAGGCGAAGATGATGCCTTCTACCAGGGGTCCTCAAACTATGGCCGGCAGACCCCATGCCGCCCACCAAGGACATTTATCAGACCCAATGGGTATTTTTTGCTGCTGCTATCCTGTGTAGCAACTCATCCCGGGCCTGCAGTGAATTTGTTCACAGTTTTTTTTTTTTTTAAACTATAGTCAAGTCCTCCAACCGTCTGAGGGACAGCAATCTGGCCCTCTGTTTAAAAAGATTGAGGGCTCCTGCCTTATATTTCCACCTCATTGACTATGTGGGGGTCCCACCTAAAGTAGGTGCTGGATAATGATTTTCTGATGAGCTGCTAATGTCTGTGGGCAGCCCTGATAATTAAAAAGAAAGTCGGCAAGGGGGTTGAAACCTTTGGTAAACAGGTTCACCAATGGTTATCAGCCTTATTATCTCAGTATGGGCAATGACCCCCACAGAATGCTTTGAGATCAGGGCTAAGGAGGGGAAGTCATCTTGGTTTGCAAGTTCCCTGGGAAAACCAGGGCCAGAGAAGCCAAATGTACTGGCCCAGGCTCGCCTGGCAATCTCCAGAGCCTAGAGGGATCCCGAAGCCACACTTAACCTGCAAAAGGCTTCATGGGGCTGTTTTTGAAGTCTGACAAATGTTTAGTCAAGAGATTTCTAATGAGCAATTTTCATTTTCTGCCACGAGGATATGAAAATTACTTGTACCTCGAAAGGTTATTAGTTAACAGCACAGTCTTTGGAGCAGCATAGCCCTTGCAGCGACTCAACTTTATAAGCTGTATGACCTTGAGTGTGTCACCGTTGTGCTGAACTAATTTTTCTCACTGGTGTTCAGGGTTAGTGTTATGAAGATTGAGGGAGATAACCATGTGCAGAACACCTAGTAAAATTTTTCTGGCATGGAGTTAAGGCCCCAGTAAATGATAGCTTGAGCCCTGGTGGCACGCAGAGTTCAGCGTGGGCTGCTAACCACACAGTCAGCTGCCCCGTGAGAGAAAGATGCGGCCCTCTGCTCTCAAGGGTTGGCAGGTTCAGAAGCCCCATAGAGGCTCATTCTGAGGCGGAAGAGACTTGATGGCAGCGGGGTTCAAGTCTTCCGTCTGTTTGTCCTGCCGTGTCTTGTGCGCCTCTGCTCGGTTATTGACCAAGGCATGCTCGTGACTCTCCCGCATGCCTCACCTCATGCAACCAGGGGCTGGAACGTAACAGTGTATCCGACCTGGGTTCCATATGTCAGGAGCTCTTATCTGTACCAGGGTACATGCTCTGGTCTAGCCAGAACTGAAGGGCAGGACTGGGGTCATGATAGTGAGAATGGGGAGCGGCAGAGGAGGAAGCTCTCAAGAACGAGAGGCATGGCGTGTGCTGCTTGGGTGCCGTAGCAAACATAGCAATTGTCAGGATGGAACAGGACCGGGCAGCGTTTCTTTCCGTTTGGCCTAGAGTGGCTGTGAGTCGAAGTGGGCTCGCCCGGCACCACCTGGCCACAGCATCACCCCAAGCAGCTTCCGAGGGACCGTTCCCGAGAGAACATTCTGAAAAACAAAATGCCCACTGCCACGGAGTGAAGGCTGACTCACAAAGCCCCCCGTCTTTTCCCCCAAAAGCAGCTGGTGGTTTCGAACTACCAATCATGTGGATCACAGCCCAACGTGTAACCACTATACCACACGAGGGAGAGTCGATCAGACTCTCACGCTGTGTACCTAAGCTACCGCCTCATAGTGAGCTAAAACACAGTGCTTAGAATTTCTCCTTTCAGCCTTCGGCAAGATGTCCTTTACTCCATATCTATATACGTACGTCATCTCTACCTAGCTCTCTCTCTAAAATAGACACTGCAGCATACTTTCGGGGTCTGGAACCATGAGCTGGGTATCATCTTTCAGGCACAAATCCTAAGAAGAACTTGAGAATTTGCACTCGCTCTTGCTGCAGCCCCTACTTCCCCAGCTCTCTCCTGGCCCTTCGGATGCCGCTTCGCCAGCTCCTTCTGTGGAAGAATCATTTGGCTTAGTAGCCAGAGCAGTGGTTCTCAACCTGTGGGTCGAGACCCCTTTGAACGACCCTTTCACAGGGGTCACCTAAGACCATGGGAAAAACCCATAAATATTTCACAATATATCATTGCATATTGTTTGGAATTAATCCCTGTGCTTTATGTTCCATTCGTAACAGTGAAAATACATCAGATATTTAGATGATGATTCATAACAGTAGCAAGATTACAGTTATGAAGTAGCAATAAAATTTTATGGTTGGGGGCCACCACAACATGAGGAACCATATTAAAGGGTGGAGGCCTTTGGAAAGTTGAGAACCACTGAGCTAGAGGAAGGTGACTTTGTCTTCTGTCTCATAAAGCTCTCAGGCTTTTCGCTAGTAAAGCTGTGATGTGTGTGTGTGTGTGTGTGTGTATAGAACAGATAACTTGCTATTGGAACACTATTTCAGTTTCAGATGGATTTAAATGAATGTGCGGGTCCAGCTTGTGGCAGAGCTGCAAAAGTTGCACAGACGCATGATTTTACAAGAATGCTAAAAGAATTTGGTTGTCTATTTTTTTCACAACACTGCAGATCCCCACTGCCGCCACTAGAAGCACGGGGTGGTGGTGCCATGGCTACATGTTGCGCTGTGATGCCCATGGTTGGTAGTTCATAACCAGCAGCAGCGGTCAGGGAGAGAGACAGGGCTTTCTACTCCGATAGACAGCGACAGTCTTGGCAGACCACAGGCTGTCACCCGGAGTCAGCGTTGACTGGATGGCAGCAAGTCTGCTTTGGTTCAGAAGCCTGGGGATGCCTCCACTTGAGAGGGATCTGTGCCACCGTGTGTATGAGGCTCCCAGAGGAGCAAGTGCAAGTGAATGGCCTCACCCCTGTGAGAACAAGAGCTTATCTTTTCACCGCCTGATCCAGGAACAAGTAGATGATACTTTTCAAGCAGACACAGCCCCCGAAGCGAATGCTGTCTAATGCCTAGTTTTGCAGTGCCAGGTAAAATGCTGATAATACCCAAGAAAGAACAACTTAGATGCCTGGTCTGCCTCGCACCACCTCGACAAGTCCTAGATAGACTTTGGGAGAAATTTTTGGGCATCACTGCTGCCCGAAGCGGATGTGTATTTCAACCCTGATAATTGAAACCAAATTTTCCATTTTGGAAATACTTTTTTTGGGCCTTGTAAGGACTTCCAACTGCATAAACAGGCAGTGAAAGAAACATTTTGATTTCCCTACGCCCAGATTTAGGATTTTAGGGTTTTGCTTGCTAAGTTTTAGATTATTCAGACAGATCCAGACAAGAACATTTGTGTGTGTGAGTTTTCTGCAGCAAGTGCTGTATTTGATGATACTTGCTATTGTAGAACTGACCTCATTTCCCCCTCAGTTTCTGGACAAGCCCTAAAACTAGGTTAAACAGAAGATAGGATTAATAAGCTATGCAAAAAATAACTTGAACATTCCTTGTTCTTAGGTTTCTTTCATCTGAAGTAAGTTCAGTGCCTCCTAAGTTAGAATTCTGGCACTTTTCATAATTTGTAATGATTTTCAGACTATTTCAACACAACTCTCCTGGACTTTTGAACTCATAAACACCTACTGTAGCCTCTCACAACCACACACATGGAAGACCCTGGTTCTAAGCTTAGCTCCCAGACTGGCACATAATGAGGGGGATAGCTTAATCTTCCTCTCTCCTTGTCTCATTTCCTCTGAGCTCACACACTTCTTAGATTTTTCCCATTTTCAGACAGCTTATTTAAGACAGCTTATTCCTTCCTGTCTCTTTAACCCATTTTAAAATTTCGAATGAGGTAAATGTAAGTGAAATTTACGTTTCAGATTATCAACTCTATATTCAGTGGTTGAAATGAATAATCAACTTCCAACTTTTGTTGGAAGCTAATAGAGAAGCTGAGGCTGATATCATTATTTTCTAGTACAGTCACATCAAGCAGTATTGTGTAGTTGCTACCACAGTCAATTTCAAACATTCTCTTCCTTCTTGAACTCCTTGATATCAGCCTCTGTTTAGCTCCTCCTTCCCTCACTATCATCCCCGGAACCCTTATTCAACTTGTCTTTTCAGGTTCATCAATCCTGGGTATCTTAAACCGAAAAGCAGAAAAAAAATACAACAGAAACTCAAGAGGGCTGCTCACAGAGACAAAATAGAGCAGGCATAAACCCCAATGTGGAGAAGAAAAAGAAACTCCCGAGAAAATGTTCAAAACCAGATCAGGCTCAAAGTGTTTGGGGGAAAATCAAGTGACAAGGTTTTATCCATTTAAGTCAGGTTTATTGTTTGAACTCCTATAGTTTTTTTTTTTTGGGGGGGGGAGGGCATCACTGCTCTCCGGTGGTGGGAGTAGGAGGCCCAGCCCTACTGCTGGAATTGAACCTCCGTCCCAGTGGGCCGCAGTCCCACGCACAACCACTGCGCCACCGGGGCTCAGCCCTGAACTCCTATAGTTATCGCTCTAGTATTTTTTGTTTGGGAATCAGTTTCTTCCCATCGCTCCATTATTGATAGGGGGAAATGACCCGAGTCTTATTTCCTAAGTAGATCCAAGGATCACAGATTTGGCTGCCTTTCTTCCAGGCGGACTTAGTTGACATCTCACTGAGATGGCTGCTTGTTTGGAAGCATGCCTTAAAGACCCCAGACACTATTCTATCCGATCGCTGGGCACCATCTCATTTCTTCACCACACTTTGCTATAACACCCTTATCCTCTGTGTTCCCTTCCTGGGGGTGAGTATTGAGCAGGGTCATGATGTAAGAACTAATGGGTCTTAAATTGAAGCCAGGATTTTGTGGGAGCCCCCAATTCATTCCTGAATCGATCTCTTCTTCTTAAGGAATGCTATCTTTCATTTCATCCTAGTTAACACCCATCAACAGTCTCGCCCCTTGTTTTTTATCTCCCCTCATGAGTCTTGAGGAAAACCGTCTGTAAACTGGCTTCTAAGGAATATGATTTGTGACGTACCTATTCTTGGGCTTGTTTGTGAAGGAACACATTGCAAGGATGGCAGCAACTGCCAGTTGACTTTGATGAGTCAGGATTGGCTTGTAGGAAGGTTCAAGTGGGAAAATTTCAAGTTGAGCTCAATTAGTAATATAAACGCCAATGAACGGCCACTGCAATTTTCCATGATCAGTGAAATGAGGTAAGGCTATGATGCATGCCCAAGAGTGTTCATCCCCCCTCCCCCCGCCGCTCTTTTTTGGTCTAGTTAGCCATAAAGTGAAGAGCCCAGAGTGCCAGGCGATAAAGAGTGAGTGTCCCTTGTTCTAATGATGTAGCTGTTATCCTAAGTCAGTACATACTGTTTTTCAGAGCACCAGTCCTGGAATTAGCGCTGAATTTGAGTACCAGTTTTCCACTTACGTGGGATTTTTTGAACATGCTATAGTTCACTGCCCCAGGAGATACTAGTGCCCACCTCATAGGATTGTTTTGAAGATAAAATGAGTTGATAGAGATCAAATATTTACTATATAGTCAAACTTTCAGTAACTGGCAAGTGCTAACAACTGTTCCTCACTAGCTGCCGTTTCTTGATGCCCGACTTCTTTGTGTCCACATGAACTGTTGAAGGCCCTCAGCCTGACCCTGTGACCTGAAGTGACACCACTGGAAGATGAAGAAGAGTAGCTAGCCCTAGGGCAGCCGGGGTGCCAATGGCTGAAGTGTCTCTGATGGCAGGATTGTACTTGCAAGTCTTGAATCCTGTTACTCGGGCATCTTCAAGGGCAGGAGCCTTCATTCGGAAGTAGAAGACCAAATCCGGTCATATTGGCCTCCATCTTTCAGATGCAGTTACTTGCTCGATCACCCCTAGGCCCAGAGAAGAAATGCTGTCTTCATCGTGGTCCCTCACTCTCGGAGTCGATTCCGACTCAGAGCGACTCCATTGGACAAGGTACAAGTGTGCCTTTCCCGTTTCTGAGGCTGTACCTCGTAGGGAGCAGAAAGTTCAACTTTCTTGTACGCAACTGCTGGTGGGTCTGAGCTGCTGACCCTTGTGGTCGTTCTCCCACGGAGTGGCTTCTAGTTTCACAGGGTGGGCCTTGCTATTAGCCACTCACCATGTGACCGCTGTGCCACCAGGGATCCCTGCAAGAGGTGGGGGGAGTCGAGAGTGAAAAGGCAGGGTGTGGGTGTGGGAGGGGGGCCTGGGTCCACAAAAGGGATGTGTCCCAAGGCCGAACTAAGGATTGTAACGTTTTCTGTCTTAGCACGTAGGACGTGTTGAGCCAAGGGCTTGCTTTGTCTGGTTCACGGTACTCAGTCTTCCCCACACTTTCCTTGTGAGAGAGTTTGAGTACACGCAGCCTCGTCCCACTCTCAGTTCTTTTCTTTAGGTGCCCTGGCCCGTCGGGAGCCCACACATGGTGTGCTTGGACCCCACTGCAGGAGGCCAGTTCCACCGCGGCATGGTCCCTGACCGCCTGGATGTTGTTAGGTGGCCAGCCCGCAGCCTCTCTGAGAGCTGGGCTTGAGAACCTCCATCTGCTCATGCTGTGGCTTCTCTGAAGCCACATCTTTGTCACCATCCCCAAACTCTGCCGCCTGGGCAACCTGTGCAGAGGCTATTCTCTCTCCTCCTCTTCTGAGTGAATTTTCCTTCGCAATGGAAAGGGAAGGGGCCTTAGTGGTTACACGTCAGGCTGCTAACCCCACTGCTGTCAGGAGTTTGAAAACACCAGCAGCTCCCAGGGAGAGGGACGAGGCTTTCTGCTTCTGTAGGGTCGTCTTGGAAACCCAGAGGGCCAGTTTTACTCTGCCCACTAGGGCCGTTCTGAGTGGGCATCGACTTGAGAGCAGGGAGATTTTGAGAAGAAATGGGAGCAGCCTGAGAAGGGGTGCGGTAAGCAGCACCCCCTTTCCTGTCGTTTCTCTTCTCTAATTGCCTTTGGTCCTCTTTTCCTGCCACTCTCCTGACGCCCTTCCTCCAAGGCAGGGGCCTCGCCTGGCTGAGGCACATGAGGGGGAGCGTCATGGGGATGAAGCCTTCCTTCTTAATTATTGTAATGAGGGGAAGTGAGGAAAGACAAAATAGTCATCAGTTATAGGTTATGTTTTGAGTCATCCATTTATTTACTCGATCATACTTTATTGGGCATTTATTAGGGGTCAGGGACAAATCCTGGCTGTCACAGAGTTCTCTTTCTAGTAGGGCAGTGCTGTGCTGGAGGCCTACAAGCACAGATAATAGTAATATAATTACGAAGTGGGGACTTTTAAATTCCTTCCTGCCGTGGCGTCCCTTCTGACCCACAGCGGCCTGTAGGACAGGGTAGAACTGCTGCTGTGGCTTTCCAAGACTGTAACTTGTTAAGGAACACAAAGCTTCATCTTTCTCCTTGGATTAGTCAGTTATTAAATTTTCAGGCGTCTGTAAGATGTCATTAAGCATAGCCATTGTTAATTAAATTATGAGAGGGAGCCTAAAAATGTTTGTGCCAAATGGCATAAAAATGGATTTTTTTTACCCCTGTGAACTTTTGGAAGTCCCCTTGTATGAATTAAAAAATAAGTTATATTTTGAAATATTTAAAATTCACCTCTTTGTAATTACATTGCTATTATCTGTGCCTCCTAGGTTTTTTTTTTTTTAATTATAACTGTGTAGTGGAAATGTTATAAAGTGGTGTAATGATTTCAGTTTGCATATCTTCTTCCCAACTCCATCTGTTTACATGTTCTTATATTGGTAGTGTGAAATTTGTCCTCTTAGGAGTATTTACACTAGGAGAATCGGCAAATGCTACAAATTAAGCGTCCTTGCCAAATAACTGTTAAACATTGACAAGCACACACCGAGTAGGGGAGATGGAGAAGTAAGAGGTAAGGAGAATATAATCCCAAGGGAAATGAAGAATCTGGTGAGAACAAAGAGGGGAACTTCATCTAATGCAGTGGTTCTCAACCTGTGGGTTGCGACCCCTGCTGGGGGTGTGTGTGTGTGTGTTGGTCAAACAACCCTTTCACAGGGATCGCCTAATATATCCTGCGTGTATCAGATATTTACATTATGATTCATAACAGTACCAAAATTACAGTGAGTGGCAACGAAAATAATTTCATGCTTGGGGTGGGCCACCCCAACATGAGGAACTGTATGAAAGGGTCTGGGCTCTAGCAAGGTTGGAGAACCGCCGCTCTAATGGATAGTGAAGAATGATAGGGAACGCTTTTAGCACAAAGCTGGAAGATTATGTCGAAAGTAGCGGTGGAGAGTGAGTGGAGCGAGAGTGTTGTTTCACACAGACAAACCCACACCGGGCACAAGACCGGGTGTATTTAGGCAATTGCAGTACTACGGTAATTAGAAATGTTTAAGGCAATGATTGGGTTATGAAGGACCAGGTTATGTCTTTGAATTTATTCTGAAATTTGTTAGGAAGCAGTGAGTGGCTTCAAACAGGACATACCTGGATCACATTCTGGAAAGGTCCCTCTGGATTCTGGGAAGAGGGTATGGTAGTGATCCCATAAGAGACTGTGGTGGCCTTCCCCGAGCTTGTTGTAGCAGTAACTGTAGGGGATGGGGTGCGAGGGAATAAAGGCCAGAACTGATAGGCTGGTGCCTGTGTGTGCGAGAGTGAGAGGGAAGAAGATAACAAGACCTGCACCCTCGTTCTGGCTTGGATTGGGGAGTAGACAGTTTCTTTTGCCTCTGAGACAGAATAAAGAAAGAGGAGGAAACCTGAAGGATGGTGGGCAACAGCAGTTTGGGATATCTTGAGTATGAGACACCTAGGCAAAATCTAGGATGGGAAGTTATGTAGGACATTGGATATATAGATGTGGACATTGCCTATATAGTCGTGGAATTTAGAGGGCACAGACAGGCAGGAGAAAGGGCATTGGAGGTGGCGTGACCCTTGTACTTAGGCCTTGTATTTAGAGATTGTCTAATTTTATTTAAAACATTTCAAATTCATGTTTTATGAACATTACCATTTATGACCATTCTGAAAGCCAGTTCTTTAAAAAAAAAATTGTTGGGTTAGGGACAATGTCCCACTTTAATATCTATCACAAGGACAAGTGAAGCGTTTCCAGGTCAGAGTTCATTGATGACTATTAATTGAGCTTGTGGTGGGTACCACAAGGAATGCCTCCAGGAATGCCAATGTAGTGTGAGAAACATTCCTGCTTAGATTTGTGCTACCCAAAAGTCATCCAACACACGGCAGCATTCTATGTGTTAATTGACTTGAAGGCCAGAAACACGAGGGGATTGAAGGAAGCCATTTGGATTTGAAACACTCAGAGGGCTTCTTATCACAATCCGTACGTAGATACATTGTGTTCGAGCACTTTCATACACCCGCTGCCAGCATCATTCTCAAAACATGTGCTTTCTACTTGAGCCCTTGACATCAGCTTCTCATTTCCCCCCCTCCCTCCCAACTCCCCCCTCCCTCATGAACCCTTGATAATTTATAAGTTACTATTATTTTGCCGTATCTTACACTGCCTGACGTCTCTGAAAGGGACTCTTTCATCGAAACTCGGTATCCACAACAAAAGGAAGCAGCGGGTTCTGCACAAGTCTCTAGTTTATAATCCTGAATGTCAGGACTCAGTGGGGCTAGTACTGTGCGTGGATAGCAAGAATCTAAAAGACAGGAACAAAGTGATGCTTTAGAAGCATCAGTTTGGCAATGGTGTGTGGAAAACATTGTGCAAGATGGCATTAAGTAGTGGTTGGAGCTTACTGTAAGGGTAAGGCGGGCTGAGCCCCGGCGGCGTAGTGGTTGTGCGCGGGACTGCGGCCCACTGGGTTGGAGGTTCAAATCCAGCGGCAGCTCTCCAGGAGCAAGGCTGGGCCTCCTACTCCCACCACCAGAGGGCAGTGATACCCCCCCCCCCCAAATAAAAAAGAAAGAAAAGAAAAGAGTGTAAGGTGGGGTGGGGCAGAGGTCCCAGGAAGGGAGGGCTAAGTGGGGGGGAAGTGATGTGTCTGTCTGTCATAGGGCTATGATCGTGGCTAGCTCACCTTTATTAGTACATGGATGGGATCAGTGGGGCTCTGTGAGAACAGGAGAAACCTCCGAGCTGACCTCTGCCCCATAAATCTGGTGAGTTCAAGCTGCTGAACTTGCACTTCCAAAATGGCTTTATTCAGTCTACATGTATTCCTTTTCTGTCAAATGGAGCCAATAGTATCTGCCTAGTGGGCTTTTATGAGCCCTAACCTCATTAGTTCCCTGTGAAAACCTTCCACGCTTCCCTGATCCATACCGAATTATAGTTTCACATCCTGGCATTAAGACCTACAGTTTGAAGACATCAATTATAATGACTATTTATGGAGTGTTTTATCGTTTCTAGGTTTATCTCAGGAATACAAATCTGGCTTTGTATTTGGAAATATATTAATTAACCACATTATAGATTACAGGGAAAATGATCATCTCATTAGAAACACAAAAAAATTGATAAATGCAGTATAATCCTGATGAAAACTCTTACTAAATTAGAAATAGAATTTTCTTCATCCAATAAATAGTACCTAAAACAATCCTATAACAAGCATATAAAATGGGGAAATAGTTGCAGCATCTTTAAAATCGGGGCCATGACAAACCCCGGTGCAGACTCCATGCAAGGAGCACATCACACTGTGACGGGCACAGAAACTGCAGCGGGGGGTGGCGCGTGCGACACAGAGTTCGGCAGAAGTGGACTGAAGATGACCCTTTGTCCCCACATGGCTGCCAGCTGAGGGGGCTGCTGGGAGGATGGGGGGGGGGGTCTTGCAGAGCCAAGTGGAGGAGTCCCTTCGAAAGAATAGAGGAAACTGGAGGTGGGGAAAAAAAAATCAGGGCTATGGTGAGAATATTTCAGTACTCTCCCCTCAGATCAATAGTGTGCCTTCCTAGCCCATGCAAAATTTCTTTCAAAAACAAATTGCAGGGGTGGGGTAGGGAATAAAAAAAATGCACACTCAGAAGACTAAACAAAATCTGGTTATATGCAGCTAACCCAATTGCCTATGTAAAATACTTAACGAAATCATCACATATTTAGAAATAGGAAGTTTTGGATTCAGAACCCATTGCATTTTAGGCAACACAGCAGTTCAAAAATAGAGTTAATGAACAATGCAGAGGAATGAATCTAGATTGTAAGTTCTTTGTACACTAAAACCCAAAGTGAAGCCACTGCCTTCAACTCAACGCAGACCCGAGTGACCCTCTCCAGGGACTTCTAGGAGAGCAGCGCCGTCTGTTTTCTGGTGGGTTGTACTCCCAGCCTGGAATGAGCACCACTGCCGAGCCCACAGCGCCACCAAGCACTTTCCCCCTGGTCCTGCCAGGCATCAGGACTTCTTCGGAAGGTTTAGAGATCATATGCATCTTGTGCAAGATGAACTGACCAATGGATAGATCCGGGAGTCTGGAAATGGCTCCTTGTCACGTGTCTGACCACGCACGGTGGCGTGAAGATGAGACAAATGTGCACTCAGTTAAGTAGAACTTTTAGTAAAATAATTAAGACTCCGACTTCCCGTCATAACATGGAAGTCAACATTGTGTGAAATAAGGGCTTATATGCTTAGAAGCAAGACTATTGCACTTTTTTTTTTGGTTTGTTTCGGGGGTGGGCATCACTGCCCTCTGGTGGTGGGAGTAGGAAGGCCAGCCTTTGCTCCTGTGGAGCCGCTGCTGGAATTGAACCTCCATCCCAGTGGGCCGCAGCCCCGTGCACAACCACTACGCCACTGGGGCTCAGCCCTCGACTATCACACTTTTTTTTGGGGGGGGAGGGAGGGGCATCACTGCTCTCCGGTGGTGGGAGAAGGAGGCCCAGCCCCACTGCTGGAATCAAACCTCTGTCCCAGTGGGCCGCAGTCCCGCGCACAACCACTACACCACCGGGGCTCATCCCGACTATCACACTTTTAAGTAGAAAACAGATCTTTCTGGCTTTGGAGTAGAGAGGGATCTTAACTATAAAGGAAGTTGGTTTGCATGTTTCTTGCCTCAAGTTTTTCCTCTTTAAACCTACTCAAGCCCTCCAATCCTCTGCCTTCATGTGTCTCTTGACCTTTATCTTCCTGTTTTAATGTTCCAACAGTTAGGATTTCCAGATCTAGATCTATATACCCTTTGGAACATTGTCTGAGCCACAGACGGGACTTTTAAGATCCAGGTTCAAGGCTACATGGGTATCACATGACTGGAGGAGGTGGCTAGAAGACACTCTGCAAGAGTCGGAGTGAGAGTGAACCACACAAAGAGGAACAGCAGTAACAATGAAACCAAACCTCGTCCATTCGAACTCGTGGCAACCCTGTATGTTTCAGAGTAGAAGTGGGCTCGCAAGGGACTTTTTTTTTTTTTTTTTGGTGGGGGTGGCTTTTTTGGAGAGGGTTTTCAGTATCTGTGATGTTTTGCAAGTAAGTTGCCAGACTGTCTGAAGGGCCTCTGGGGAGATTTGAACAGCCCACATTGCCGTTTGTACACCCAGAGGCCCCTAGACAAGCAGAGGTGGTTTTGTTTGCTACTGGCAGAACACGATTGAGCCTGCCTGGCCTATGGAGAGGTAGCGCGAATGTTCCAGACTTGACCTTGGAGTGGCATCGTTTTTGCCAGTTTGGGGAGAAAGCCCTTTTCTGTGCCTCTGTGCTTAGCCCTTTGATCTCTCCTCCCCTCGCTTCCCCTCCCCTTCAAACTGTTGCTCAGGAGTCATCATTGGGCAGTTAGCTGGCATCCCATAGGCAGGTGAGTGTTTACTGCTGGATTTCGGTAGAGAGGGTTTTGAGATTACTGGTGACCTGCTCCTTTAGCCCCCACAGATAGCCTTTCTGTCTCAGAAGACAGCAATCCCGCTTCTTGGGCCACTGCCCTTCATACCTTAGCCAGTGGAGTCTTTCTGAAGCACGGAGTTGTTTCCCTGCTTCCTGCCCCACTTCTCTGGTGAAAACCCTTCCGTGGCTCCTCATTGTTTAAGAATGAAATCCAAGCTCCTTGGCTCTGCTGGTAAGACGCCTGCTTCTAAGACTGCCCCCTTTGAGTCTTCTCTCTTTCTTTCACGTACTCCGCTCTGTCATCTTACTGAGCTTCCCGTGGTCTGAACACATTTTGGGGGGGGTCGCCTCTTCTTCTCCAGCTCTTTGTGCACCCTGTTAATTCCGCCTGGCACGGTCTAGTCTTTTTTTTTTCTTTTCTTTTCTAATTTGGCTGATCTCTTAGTTCTTCCATCAGGTCTCAGTTTCCAGGAAGTTCTCTCTCAGCTTGCCGGCCTGGACATTTGCCCGCCCTCTGTTGTGCCTAAGGAATTGAATTAAACACTTAGGACGTGATGTGCCAATGTTTGCCTGGTTTCTTTCTTCCCTGAACTCTGAAACTTTGACGGCAAGCGCTGTGCTTGCTTCACTGTGTGTCTCCCTTAAATTTAAATACAGGACACACCTGGGGCACCTTCAAAGATTTATTGAATGAACAAACATCCCTGGGCAGTAGGGAGTGACATCGGCTTGGCTCCCTCTCCTTCCTCCCACCCCACCTCCCTTGTTTTCAGGATGGAGGAGAGGACTCTCCATAAAGTTACCCAGGAACCTGGTGGGAGAGGCTGCTCCAGAACCCAGCCTCTTCCAGAGAAGTGCATTTTCCCTGGGAAGGTCCCGCAGCAATGCCTGACCGGACACATCCTTCCGTCATGAGTCTGTGGTGGAAACAGGCAGGCGGGATGCCCCGGCGGCGGCTCCTCCTGGCGTGGACTTGGGGCAGTTGGATGCGTGGGTGACCCATGTGTGATGCGCTCTCCCTCTCTGTTCCCTCTCTGTTGGCAGCATCAAGCCCAGCTCCCAGCCTCCTGTGCCAGCCGGGGATGACGAGAAGAACCAGCGGACGATCACCGTCAACCCTGCCCACATGGGGAAGGCGTTCAAGGTCATGAATGAACTGCGGAGGTACTTTTCCTGTCTTGACTGTGGTGTGGGGGGAGCGACACCCGGGGTAGAGAACAGAAGTCAGAGCGCCACCACCTAGCCAGTGCCGACGCCTCCCCACCCACTCCCAGACGATCCCTCGGTGGAGGATGGAGCCAGAACGGATGTGCCAGAACCCTCTCTCTCCTCTTCTGCCTTTCCTTTTGTATTTATTTAGCACCTATCATTTCGGTGCTTTATCACCGGGTGGGGGGTGGAGAAAGAATCCTTGATGGTTACATACAGCAGGTCTGTTCATAAATTGGATTTCCCATTGAGCCAGCTGCTTGCAGACCAATAATAGAATGGTTGCAACACCTACACACAACTGCAGATTCGAGATTGAGAGGCACGCAGTCTCTTCTGGCCTCCTGCGCTCCTTCCTTGGTCTGCGCTGAGCATGGCAAGACAGCCACATGAATGGAAGGATGCTTCCGTTGCTTCAATGTAATGATTAACTCGAGAGAAGAAAATTGATCACAAAAGTAGTCCTCCCCTCTGATCCCACAGGGGCTGTGCAGGTCGTTTGTAAGGTCAGTTTGCACACGCCATGAGCTTGTTTGTGAGACAGGTTCCGGGGGACCTGTGTCTGTGTTCTTACAAACCCCACGCTTAGAATCGCGTTTCCTTCCCGGAGAGCTCTAGGGCTTCCTTTGTCTACACCATTATTTCTTAGTACTTGGTCTCACGGTGTGATTATCCCTCTCCTCCTTTCTCCCCTCCTTTGTGAGTAAGCTCCCCTTGAGGCAGGGCTTGCTTCTGAGTCAGCACCTGGCCCTTCATTCATTCACTAAAGATGCCCCGAGGTCCTGGGTGGGCCCTGGCAGGGGGGGTGGGGCGGTGAGCAAAGTAAAGACCTGTAAATGGGTCAATGGGAACAATCTTGGTGCACAATAACTAGATCACAGAGGAGCAAGCGCATCAGGTGCCTGACAAGTGGTAGACATACATTAAGTATTTATTTCTTAAAGGGTGCCGTGGAAGCCAATAGGATTGTGCCATCAGAGAAAGCTTCCTACAGAGGGTGGTGCTCGAGCAGAATTTTGAAGGATAAGAAAGAGTTAGGAGGTCAAGTGCGATGGGGTGCAGAGGGCCGTTCCGGACAGAGAAAACGGTGTGATGAAGCTGAGGAAGCTTTACTTGAATGGGGGGATTGAACTGCTTTGGAGCAAAGGTCCATTTCCTCATTTTCCTGCAGGGCATTCAAAGCAGAGTTAAATGAAATTTACCCTTTGCACCACTGCTCAGTCTTTATGAGGCCGCTCCTGCCGGCTTTGTTGGGAGCTCTCTGGAGAGCGCTCTTGTTCAGGGGCCAGTGCCGATGATCACGCCGGTGGGCCTGCGCCTCATCACCGAGGGATTGATTCCTGTCTCCCTATTGAGGTCCCTCATGCAGTGCGCTTGCATGCGGCTGTGTCCCTTGGCACATGTAAGACTCAGGCCACCTACTTTTGCCCAGTGCAGGGACTTACTCAGTGGTGTCTAACAACAACAAAAGAGCTCAGAGACTAGAGGTTGTTAGGCGCTGTCCAGTCCGACTCACAGTGACCTTACGTGCAATAGAAGGAAGCACTGCCCAGTCCTGCGCCGTCCTCCAGTGGGATGTTAGAGCCCATTGTTGAAACCACAAACAGTCTCTTCCAGGGCCTTCCTTACTTGTTTTTCGCTGCCCCTCCACTTTGACTAAGCACGATGCCCCTCTCTAGGTACTGGCTTGCCTGCAAGTACCTCGAAAGTACATGCGATGAAGTCCGGCCACCCTTGCCTCTCAGGGCCACTCTGACTGTACTTCTTCCCAGACAGATCTGTTGGTTCTTTTAGCAGCCCGTGCGACTGGGAGTGTTCTTCACCAGCACCGTAGCTCACATGCATCAAATTCTCGTGGGTCTCCCCTATTTCACCTGCGCCTGAGGTGATCGACAATGGCTGTGACATGCACTGGGCCCACCTTCGTCCTCACAGTGACATCCTTGCATTTTTAGTGCTGTCAAGAGGGTTTTGCAGCAGATTTCCCGACTGCATTGTGTTGCTTGAGTTCTTGCTTGACGCTTCCATGGGCACTAATTGTGGGTCCAAGCAAGATGAAATCCTTGACAGCTGCAGTCTTTGCTCCTTTTATTATGATGCCACCTATTGGTCCAGTTGTGGGGATTTGGGTCTTCATCCCAGGTTATTAAGAAGCATTTCTCCA
>PVJH01018263.1:0-45705 GCA_004026705.1 Nesogale talazaci | reverse complement strand
CCCAACTATGCCCTTGAGTAAGAAAATGTCTTTACTCACTTGTCCTCTTTGTCTGGAAGGTGATAATGTCTCCATCTCCAAGGCTGTTTATATACCAATATCCTTGGAATGATTGTCCAGCGCAAGCACTGTCAGGCTGCAGAGGCAGAAAGGCCATTAGAACTGCTCCTTCCCCTATATATTGTGAAGACCGTAGCCTTGGAAGAGAGGCCTGAGGCAGCAGGACTCAGTGATAGGCTGTTCACAAGGGGTGTGGGTGCTTGTGGGAGGCATGGAGCAGGGGAGCTATTGGAAATTAAAAGGCAGATCCAGGGCGTCATTGATGGTAAAGCCAACAGGATTGCTGGGAGGCTGGGATGAGTCTGTGTTACAGATTAAGCCATGTCCCCCCAATCCTCTGTTCAGTCCTGAACCATGTACCTGCAAATATGACCTTGTTAGGGGACACAGATTTTCTTCACAGCTGTGATCAGTTCAATGACGTGCACTTAGGAGTCACTGGCGGTCTGATTAGATTGTGGATTCTGAGTCAGTATATCTGAAGTGGAAGTGAAAACAAGTTATCTCATCAACTTACAATGTCTCCAAGAAAAAGTCAAATCAAAAGTGTTTTTTGAGGAAATCTGCTGAATCAGTTAAATTCTGAGAGACTAGATCAGAGGATAACGTGACTTTTTTTTTATTGGTGGGAGGTGAAGTGGGGGTGGGAGCAGGGGTAGGCAGAATTCTAAAGAAGTGGTCTCCATAGATTTTCTTGAAGGACACAGGATAATCATTGGGGCTTATTGTGAAGATAATTTTAGAGAACGTAAAACTGCATTAGTGAGAAAAAGAGCTGGAAAGTTATATCAACAAAAGTTTTCCCATCAATGCATCTAGTCATTCTTCACAGTAACAAGACTGTCTTATGAGGATCTAATTGGAAAACCCCCTTCATTCTAGAACCTAGGTCTTGCTCCTTCAAGCTTCATTGTGTTCCCTGAACCAACTGGCCATCCCATTGGAACAGATTCATATTTGTACCCATTCCAAACGAAGGTGACCACACAGAATGTAGGAATTATCTAACAATATCATCAAAACTGCATATAGGTAAATTTTTTGCTAAAGATCATTCAATAATAGTAGCAGCAGTCCACTGGCAGAGAGTTGATAGCAATTCAAGCAGGATTCAGAAGAGGATGGGGAACAGAGGTTGTCATTGCTAATGTCAGATGAAACTTGACTCAAGGCAGGGCAAACCAGAAAAGATGTTGATTTGGGTTTTAATAATCATTCAAAGGCATTTGACTATGTGGATCAAAAGCAACTATGGATATCACAGAGAAGAATGGGAATTTCAGAACTCTTCATTGTGCTCATGCAGATGGATCAGGAGGCGGTCATTTGAACAGAACAAGTGGCATATGGACACTGGATGAATGTGTGGATTGTGATAAGAGATGTAAGTACCGCAAATAAGATTATTTAAAAATTTTAAAGTCAGGAAGGATGTGCATCAGGTTTGTTTTTATTTTGCATTTGACCATACTTAATCTGTATGTTGAGCAAGTAATCAGAGAGTCTGAACAATATGAAGAAGCATGTGGCACCAGGATTGGAGGATGGCTTACTGACAACCTGTGAGATGCACAGGACACAGCCTGACTTGCTCAGAGTGAGGAGGACTTGAAGTACTTTCTGATGAAGATCACGAATTACGGCTTTCAATATGGATTCCAATTCGAGGTGAAGAAAACCAAACTGTTCACAACATTACCAATAAATAACATCCTGATAAATGGAGAAAAGCTTGAAATTGTCCTGAATTTCATCTTGCTTTGATCCACAGTTGGTTCTCCTGAGACAGCAGTCAAAAATTCAAAGGACACACTGCATTGGTTAAATCTGCTGCCCAATCTCTCTTTGAAATGTTGAAGAGGGAGGATGTCACCTGGAGGCCTAAAGGGTGTCCTACCCAACCCATGGCATTTTAGTTCTCTTATTGGCATGCCAAAGTTGGACATTGAATCAGGAAGACCCAAGAAGAATCGATGCCTCTGGATTATGCCGGTGAGGAATGCTCAAAGGACCAAGGACTGCCCAAAGAACACATGGATCAGCCCAGCTGGAGAGCTCCTTGGGAGTGAGGGTGGGGAGACTTTATCTCATGGCCATTGGACATGTTATCCAGAGAGACAAGTCCCTGGAAAAGGGTATCCTTGGTTTAGCAGCAGGGCAGTGTCAAACAGGAAGGCCCTTGATGAGATGGACTGACATGGTGGCGGCAACCACAGACTCAGACATAATAGTCATGAGAATGGTGCAGGAGTGGCAGTGGTGGTCCAGTGGGTTGCCGTGAGTCAGAACTGGGTGGAGGACACCCAGCACAACCACAAACTCAAAGTACCTTTCCATGGCTGCCCAACCTGCTTGTTTGCTGTAGAATGGTTAGAAGAGACCCTCCTTCATTGGGGAAGTGACAGAGATGGAATCATCACCCTCGATGTGTATAGACCTAGATGGAGGCCCTGTCCAGGGTACCATGAGCTTACATTTTGTTGTTTTTGTTCTGCACATGTTTCTTTGATTTTTGTAGCAATACTTTGTGTCTTAGCCATGCATTTTGTACAGTAGTTCTAGATACCTGTGGCAGGGTGTGAGAGAAGGGGAGGGTTGGAAGTCCATTCAGAGTTTTAGCAATGGGGGGATGGCACTTCTGTCAACAAGGCCAGGAGACATGGTGGAAGAAAGAGGTTGAGAGGAGTGGGATTAGTCTGACTTTCTTATAAATACATTGCTTACACACCATACCCATAAAGAATGGAAACTGAGCCCAGGGACCACTGATCACACCTGGCTAGTTGTGGCTGCTTCGATGATGGTTCTGACTGTACCTGTAAGGGAGATAAGGAATCTGAGCAGAGATATGTTTTCCGTGGCTGCTCCACCTTTCCTGTCCAGCCATGCTCTCTCACTCGTGTCCTTGTAACAGGATTATGAAAGATTCCTTTTGGTTCCACTTCCATCCTCGTAATTTGCATTTTCATCCAAGATAGACTGAATCAGAATCTACAGTTTAACTGGATCCATTCTGGTGAGTCAGATATGTAAAGATAACCCCCAGGGATCTTGTTCATCGGTAGCTTCTGATTCAATATATGTAGGAAGGAACTGTAAATTCTCAGCAAGGAACCAATCTGCACTGGGTCTGTTCAACACCTTGCCTTGTCACTGACCTTGCTCTTAGTTTCCTTTCTGACACATCCTCAGCACTTGGCCCAGGCTGGCTCTTCTGGCCCAGAGTTGTGGAGGACATGATCACCGTCCCCAGATGTCCCCAGCTGGACAACCTCAGAGACTCACCAAGTGATCACCTGGCATGATAAGGACTGTGCCATGGTAGAGCATAGGGTTCATGAGGTAGAGAGTGGGCATCGTACCAGCACAGAAGGTCACAGTGGTTAGAGCAATTGTCATGATGATGGGTCAGGTTGGGAGATTCTAGGGCAGTGGTTCTTAACCTTCCTAATGCCATATAGTTCTTCATTTTGTGGTGACCTCTCAACCATTAAAATTATGTTTATTGCTACTTCAAAACTTGCTTTTCCTATGAATCGGGTGACCCTGTAAAAGGGTCGTTTGATCCCCAGAGGGGTCATGACCCACAGGTGGAGAACCACTGCCTAAGGGGCGGTGAGAGGGAACACACAAGTGTGGTGCCAGAAGAGCATGGAGCTTGGACCAGGACCTGAGGGCTAATGAAGTACAAAAGCTGTTTGACAAGAAGTAGAAGTCTGGGGGTCATTTGGGACTCTTCATATCCCTGGCCAACACATGTAGAGTTCATTGACAGCATGGTGATTTTTAAATGTGGCTTACAATTCAGTGGCATGTAATAAATTCAAGGGAATGGGATACCATCAGTATTCTTACTATTATTTCTTTAAAGAGGAGGTTAGGATCGATGAGGCCAGGGGTGGGACACATTTTGAGATGAAAGAGTCAATTCTGTACCTCATGGCAATTTAAAATTTTATTTGAGAATCATAAATATATTTTACCATGATCTGAATAATTCCCTTTAAAATGTGCGATTTTACTTCAAAGTCATATGTATATATGGAGAGAATTGCATAGGACTTGAGGGCCGCAGTTTGCAGACGCCTGGACTAGACTATCAGTTACATGTAATTAGGGGGCTTGTTCGTGCACATGGTCTTTTAGTTTACAGACAGCTGATCACAACTATAACCTCCTCCCTGGAGGATGGACAACAGAAAAGTGGGTGAAGGGAGACATTGGACAATGTAAGATATGACAAAATAACAATCACTTATAAATTATCAAGGGTTCGTCAGGGAGGAAGGAGTTGATACCAAGGGTTCAAGTAGAAAGAAAATATGTTGAGAATGATGGCAACAAATGTATACATATATCCGACACAACGCATGTATCCATGATAAGAGTTGTACGAGCCCCACTAAAATGATTTAAGAAAAGAACAAACAGCAACAAAGTAATCTTCCTCTTCTGTTCCAAGTTATTCCTCTTTAATAAAGTGGGCTTGTTTCTTTAACAAGAGAGAAAAAGGAAAGAAGAAGCTGGCCTGGACAAGAAAGGACCTGGTGAGAGGAAGGCCAGCTTGTCGTCCTCCCCCTGCAGACCGCCTGAGAGCACCGATGACGTGCTCTCCCCACTCAGCCAGCATCTCTCCCCTCGCCGTGCAGGGCTGCAGGCTCTGGGAGGAGGTGGAGTGGGCAGTGGTCCCACTGGACCCTGGATCCTCAGGATGGGAGTTCTCCTTCCCAGGACAGACGGGCTGTTGTGATGCATTGGCGCAGAGTGAACACCTGCTCCCGTGTAACAGAAACAGACATGGCCCGGTCCTGTGTGCGTAGCCTGCTGCATGATCCTCCCTGTGTCTGAATGTATTGTTGGCGCTACTCCGTCGACATTTCCTGAGGGAGGACGTGTGAGAGGGAACAAAATGGAGAGAGAGCCCAGTGGGGATTTTCATTGCTGCTAGAGACAGGCCACCTGATGCAGTCTGGCCTCTCCTCTCCGCAGAGTGTGGCCCAGGCAATGCCCCTGGAGGAGGGGCCTGCACCAGTCAGAGTCTCAGGCAGTGCTTTTCTGCCTCATTCTGGAGCAGGTGTGAGCACAAGACCTTTGCCAGAGGATGCTTTTTCTAAGGAGTGCCAGCCATGGGAGGGGGGAGGAGGGAGCTTATCTTGGTACCAGGGTGAACAGCTGAACATACAGCCCGTTTTTGCTCTTTTAAGGAATGACTGCTCTTATGAAACAGAAAAATGAACCTGAAACCATAAAATGTAACTTCAGGGCAGTTTTTCTTAAAGAAAAGACGTTATCTTTCTCCCCTTATGCTCCCCGATGCGTTCCATTATGATGGCTGTGTGGTTGGCTGCGTGATCTGTGCATGCATGTCTGAAGATGCATTCAGTCTGGCAGGATGCTGCTTCCTAATACCCAGATAGGAACCCACTTGCAGAAGCTTCTCTCAACGAGTCCTCAGGCCTGAGGACACTTCCTGCGTGACTCCGGGAAAGACAGTGTTTGCAGTGTGGGCTGCCATCTTTGCTGTCAGGAGAAGCTTGGGCTAACAATGCTAGCAGGGGCTGGTTCTCAAGGAACTAAATGCCTGGTCCTTTATGGAGCACCCTGGGTTAGACGTTTCGGGCTGTTCATGTAGGCTGCCAGGTCAGTGATTCAGATCCTGCCTGCTGCTCTGAGGGAGAAAGAGAGACTGTCTGCTCCCATCAGAATGTCATGGGGAACGGGTCCAGTCAGGGTAAGTCAGAATTTGGCTCACTGGGGTCTTGGCAGATGGCGAGATGAGAAGGTGCGGGGAGGCTGTGGGTACAGCAGGATCAGTGTGCTGCGAAAGGAAGACGGTGGGTCTGCTCAGGAGGAAGACTGCACTTCCTACCTGCCTCCAGAGAGACCTTGACCGTCTCTGCCCTGAGTTCTTTGTTTTATGTCTAAGTGATGGCATCTTTAGGCTGGAGAGAGGTGTAGGGGCTCCCTTTATAACTGTATTTGTTAGCACCAGATAAGCAAAGATCCCAAGTAGACATGGGGTGCTAACTGTATAGACATGCTGAACGCAGGTCTTTCATTACTCCCATCCTCTTCCCTCCAACGGAATCACTGCCCATAACCACCCTCCCCCAAGTCCGTATTAAATGTGGGGCTCGGGGCCCAAGTTCCAGTGTTCTGATAAATGATAGGTACTGCTAGAGTCATAATTATAGGTTAGGCCCTTCAGGTTTTTGTCTGTTTTTCCTTATTGAGTGAAATCCACATAACAGGCATACAGTGTTGGGTCATCACCACTTCCTTCTCATACTGAAACCTTGTCACCATCCCCACAGAAGACCCCCTCTCCTGCAACAGCTGTTCACCCCCTCCCCACTCCCAGTGATCACCTAGTGGCACTCCGGAGACTCCTGGAAATGGAAGCATTCAACCTGAGGCACCCGGTGTCTTTCACCCAGGCCCTTAGCTTTTACTTCACCTATAGTTCATGTCCTTTCCTGATGGTGGTGAACCACATCTCTTTTACTTCACCTGTAGTTCATGTCCTTTCCTGATGGTGGTGAACCACACCTCCCCAACCCATTCAATGGCTGCAGGCCTAGGGCTCAGATCAGGTGACCCAGGGGGGCTTTCCAGCTGTGATTAGATTGGGCTAGTTCTTGAAGCCCCACATGCTGCCTTTCTATGAAAGGAGACTGAGAGAGGAGTCCCAGCTTTCTGTGCTTCCTGGAAGAGAGAAGGTGTGGTCATTCCCAGACAAGTCAGTCTGAGTGTTTTCCTGCTGTGGGGAAGAGTCACTGAAGAATTTAAAGCTCAGGGAGGGAGGGCTGATTAGATTTGTGGGTTAGCCAAACCCTGCGGGGTAGAGGGGTCTAAGAGTGCAGAGCTGGGCAGGGGACAGGGGGGGACTGATGAGTTTGGTGGCAGCAGCAGATTGGTGACAGGAGGTATGCAGGTCGAGGGACCCAGGGCAGCTGAGAGCCATAGCCTGCAGGAAGAAGGGCACAGCCCAGGGCTTGTTAGTCCAGATGGCAGTCCAAGAAGAAAGGGATGAGGAGGCAGGGGAAGAGGCGGAGCAGGGGAGGTGAGGACTGCCCTGTGGGTGTGTCATTTGGAGGAACCAGGAGGCCTCTGAGGGACAGGTCTTAGGAAACACAGACTTGGGAATGGCAGTATCAGAAATGGACGAATGCGCTGGTCGGCCTCTGTTTCTAGCAGAGCACAGGCAGCAGGAGGGCCTTGGCTGAGTGACCTTGAGCCAAGGGCTGTCACCCAGGAGTTTGCAGACAAGGTCAGCAGACTCATCAGACAGACTGAAGAGGGCACGTGAGCACCTGCCACCAGGCACAGTAAAGGTGTTAAACACCAGTTGGTGCCAGTGGAGAAAGACAAATATGAAACATTGGGGCAGGACTTGTCTTCAAGGGAAGAAGGCTTAGAGGGCACGAGGAGAAGGGGTTGCCATGTGTACACATGCCTGTGTGTGTCCACACACGTATGTGCCTCTGTGTGCTCATGTGCAGAGGTGTATGTGCACACATGGGCTCATACACTGGCAGGTGCATGCATGCATTGGTGAATCATTCAATACCTATACACCTTCCATTGGGTATCTCCTGTGAGCTACTTGGTCTTCCAGGGGGAGCTGCCCAGAGAGTCTATGATCCCATCTGGCAGACCTTTGTAGGCAGGATGGGGCCTGGTCTGGGGTGACAGCTCAGAGGCTGGATGGCTCTGGGCTTTTGGTCTGACCAGGAAGGTGTCCTCCCTCCCCAAGGCTGACTGGCCTCCGCGGCAGGACTCTGACACCAGGTTATAAATGTATCTGTCTGGGTGCATTATCTAAATTGTTATGTATCACCCGGGGTAACCGCAAAAGTAAAAACCGCTGTTCGCACAGTGAATAAATCCTCCGTGTTGATCAATCATTGCACGCCGTAGTCTCTTTTAATAGGCACAATTTACGCGCAGGCTTGACAGACTGCTCCGTCTTCTAATTGCAGATGGAAAATGGATGCCGATCTCGGCTGTGCCGTAAAAATGTAAACTGTAAATGACTTAAATGCCTGCGTGCTCCCTTCTCCACCCTGCACTCATCCACTCCATATTCAGACACAATTTGGAGAAGAAATGACTCTTGCGAGGCAATAACTTTTATGATGCGGGGTTCACAGCTTCTCCCATCGAAGGCCCCAAATGCTTCTTGGAGATATCATTCCTAGTTTCATTCCGCGGCCGGTAGGTAGGTAGGTAGGTAGCTACCATCGGTAGCTCCCTGGCTGCCCCTGCCTCTTTAGTGCTCAGAAGCTACTCTCTTCTCAGAAGCCATTGGAGTTCCTGCCCCCGTGCAGGTGCCCCTGTGGGCTGGGTGCTGGCGCTTCTGAAGGAGCCGGCAGTCAATGGATCCCAAGGTCAGATGGGCGCCCATACAGGGTGGTGGAACAGGTCCCAGGTGACTCAGGGGAGTCCGCCTGCAGCATTGTGGGGGAGTCAGCTTGCCCCACTCTGGGTTTGGCTCTCAGCTGCCCTTCACCCTGTCGGTATCTTGTGAGGTTTACAGCTGGGGGTGCACAGCTGGCATGAAAACATGAGCCCGGTGGTTGTGTGTGCAGCGAACCCTCTGTGAATGGCTCTAGGCACCACCAGAGTGACTGCTTTGTTTCACTGTGAGATTCTCACCCATTCAGCACCCTCCACCTGTCCTAGTCAGTGAGGACATTCACGCCCGTCTCACCTTCCTTTCCCAGGCATTCCTCCCTCATCCCCAGAAGCTCAGTGCCCCAGCTTCTTGCTGGATCTCTCCTTGCTCTTGTCTCTTGGACCCACGAGAGATAACTCTTCAGAGAACACAAGGCAGAGAGTCTCCCCCAGCTAAGATAAACTACCATTTGGATGGAAAGAGGCTCCAGGGGCTGCTGTGACTTAGTTTAAAGGATAAAGATGATCTTAAAGCAATAGTTTCAGGGGTGCAGCCAGGCTGCAGAAAGTTTGGACTACTGGTATTTGAATTTCTCTTCTCCATGTTCCCCATTTTGATTTGAATGCCTCTCCAGAATCTCTGATCAGACATTACCCGCCTCTTCTGCTCTCTGGGCACAGTTATTTGTGAGGCACGTGGCCATGCCTCCCATCTTAGTCCCCAACCTTTGCTTCCAGTTCTTGCTCTTGGTGACTGTGATCCAATTGTTGGACCTCGAACAGGCACTGGCCATGCAAAGAGCACTGTGACTGGCACTACTAGCTCACCGTGTAGGGTGAGAGACACATGTGACGCCATGAAACCTTGAAAGGGAAAAGCAACCCCATGTGTGTCAGATTAGAACTGTGTCCCATGGGACTTTCAGTGGCTGATCTTTGAATATACATGAGGAGGCCTCTTTCTTTTCTAAAGCACTTCTGAGTGGACTGGACCCTCCAATCTCTCCGTGAGAAGCATAGCCTGCTAACTTGTACCGACCTGGGAGGGAAGGTGAGGGCTCCTTGGCAAGGGCTCTCTTGGGTCATGCTAAGGAGCACACCATACATCTTGGAAGGGATGGAAGGGCTGAGATCATAAGCAGGGATGGAACCGTTTCATATGTAGAGCTAACAGCACGGCTGTAGAGAAATTGGGTTGGAAAAGGAGGAAATGGTAGCCCCATTTGTAACATAAGATGGATGCTAATGTGGCTTGCAGACTCTTAGATTCCATCACTACCATGATACTTAGCTGCCCTCTTGGACAGGCCACCAAAGGGCCCCTTTGACCCTCTGGGAGTACCACTCTCAGGGCTTTGACCTCACGACCCACTACCACATCCCCACTGTAGGAGAGGGGCTGGGGATGGTGAGGAAAGGACTGTGTGGCTGAGGGTGCTGGTGGGGTGGGGCAGGTTTCCATGGTGACTTTGAGGTCCAGTAGACCAGCCCTGCTCACTCTCTTATCTTGACTCGGCTGCTCACCCATCACCTGGCTTCAGGAACAAGCAAACCAGTCCCAGGACAGCTAGAGGAGAGGCACTCACCACCACCATCTCCCCCTCCCTCCCCCCCTGCACACACACCACAGTCTGTCATCCTCCGGAACAGGAGACCTTGGGTAAGGTGGCTGCTACTGCTGCGGTCCAGGTGTGAGGTGCTGGTGGCATGAATGAAGGGACGCTCATCCAGGAATCGGGCCCTGTGAGAGCTCCAGGCTGTAGGGAGCACATGCTTCAAGGGCTCTCCCTTGGAGACCCCCTTGTTTGTGAGATGAATTGCAGAGGTGGTTGTAAAAGTGTTGCTTTTCCTAAACACTAGGCCTTGACCGTGTATCTGCCGAGTGCCTGCCCTGTGGGTGCTGGAGATGTGCCAGTGGAGATGCCCCATGCACCCTGTCTTCCTGGGGATGAGGTCAGCGATGCCATTCATTCCACTGCCGGCTGTGCCGATGGGAGGCTGAGATCTCCCTATGTGCTGACCTGTTATATTTCATCTGCATTCCTTGCCAAAGGAAGGAGTCGGGGAAGGGTTGGGGACCAAGGAGGGCTAAGAGCTGAGCGTGAGGGGCCCCATAGGGGGCCTCTCCCTCCCACCTGGGAACTGGGCTGGGTTCTGTCCCCAACCCCTCACTGGAGACTCGTTACTGAGCTGCAAACACACAGAGGAGAGCAGCTGGAGCCCTCGGAGGAGACGCACGGGTTGTTTTTCTCGAGGCCTTAAAGTAATCATTGCTGGGCCAGCTTCCCTGGATCAGTGCCTGCCCTTTCCGAACCTGTGTCCCCATCTGTAAAAGGGACCGTGAACTAGACGGTCCTCCCAGCTTGGACGGGCACCTGGCATTCATCTGCCCAATTCCTAGAGCAAGTGCACCCACAACCTCAGCCTGCAGAACAGCTCTGCAGGTGGGCAGGCTGGCTGCTCTGCACCCAGGATCCTGACTGGACCCTTGGACCCTCGCAGACCGGAGGAAGAGCTGCTCTGAGCATTCTCCCAGTGGGTGCCTCCAGAGCAGGAGTCTCTGGGCATCTCTGAGCAGATGATTGTTTCCCTCAGCTCCCCTTGAACATGGTATGTCCAACAGCCACCCACCTCCATGCCTCTTCACCTCATGAAGGACACAGCTCAGGTTGACTCTGGACTCTGAACCCAATCCTGCAGCTCTGGCCTTGCTGTGACCTCAGTCGTCCTAGCCTCTGCAGCCTCCTGGCTGCTCCGGGGCACCAGGCAGCCAGCAAGAACCGGGCTCCCTCCATGAACGTGATGCTGCCAGTGTATCTCAGAAGCGATCTTGGTCTCAGTTTCCTCCGCTGCAAAATGCACATAAATGATGATACCCTACTTGTGGGGTGGCAGAGGCTGGTATTCAGGTGAGGGAACACACACAGGACCCTTGTTTATAGCCATCATTAAATGGCCAGTTGGTGACTTTGTGACAATTACCAATCAGGGATTTGAAAATCATATATAGTGGCAGAATCACCCCAACCCTACCCTACCCCCACCGTTCTCTCTCTCTCTCCTTACAAGTGTGGCAGTGCAGCCTGGGGAGTCAATTGACTGCCGGAGAGAGTCCTAGTCCCAGGCTGAGCCATAGGCAGGGCCAGGTCAGCTGGGTCCCCTTGTTCTGCAAAGCAAGGTGTTCTTTTCCTTGGAGAGCACCAAGGATGCTTAATGAGTTTCCTTTACTGCTCTGGGCCTGGCACCCGTGGCAGGTTGGCGCCTGTGACTCAGACAGAAGACTGGAGCTGGGTGGCAACGACATGAGTGGCTTTTGATCATGGGACGGTCCTGGCCCTGAGGGAGACCCTAGCTTTAGAGAGAGACACACAGACCCAAATCTCCATTCCATAGCCTGAAGATGGCCACACAGATTACCCGAACTGTAGTTTTGTGTGAGGACTTGAGCCAGCTGCCTTGTGCACCAGCTAGCTGAAGTGGCTCTCTCGTCCCAAATGGGCCGTGCTGTTAATGCCACAGTGCCTTTGCATATGCTGCTTTCTCTTTCTGGAGACTCTTTGCTTTTGCACTTGTTCTGACAGGAGCCCGAGAAGCTGTGCTGACTTTTTGATTGTCCTTTCACATAGTATGGGGAGTCTCTGTCTCACAACAGATTCCTGTTTCAATGACTATGTAGTAAATCAGTTCTGATAACGAGTTGAATACCTTTTTATTTTAGTTTCCATCATTTGCTCTCTTATCAGTATCATTGTAAGTCTGATTGTTATTTGTCTTTGGAGGCTGGAAGCCTGACGTACAACCTTACAGATCTATTTTCATACGTGACTGAGCTTGAAAAAACCTAATGGAAAAAATGAAGTTGCCAGGTCATCTTTTTGAAGCCCTGAAAGAATCAGATGTCATTGGGTCTTTGCTCTCTGCTTGCAGGAGGCTCTGGATCAGTCCTGGGGCATTGCTGGTCTTGGTTGGGGTGCCAATAAGTCAGTTCTGACTCTCACACACAGCGGCCTGTGCAGAACAGAACCCAGCACTACCCGGTCGGTCCCATACCAGCCTCACAATTGGCCCCGTACCCGGGCCCACTGCTGCAGCCAGTGCCCATCCGCCTCGTTGAGGGCCTTTCTCTCTTTGCTGCCTGCTGAATTTATTGATCAGGTTGTCCTTCTCCAGGGACTGGTCTCTCCTGAACACATGTGCGCAGGACACCACCTTCCCTGGGAGGGGGCGTCTGGCTGCACTTCTTCCCGGATGTCTTGTTTGTCTGGGAATCTGGGGTGATTTCACCATCAGTTGCCAAGGATTAAAATTCATTCTTGAATCTTTCTTTCTCATTGTCTAGTTTTCACGTGAATATGAGGCAAGTTAAAAGACTATGGCTTGGGTCAGCTGCATGTCAGTGCTCAAATCGATATCTTTTTAATGTTTTGGCCAGAAAATTAATGAGCGCTGTCTAGAGGGCCCCTCCTTATTGCCTCCATATATTTGGTAGTGATATCTCACTTCTTCCTGATTCTGCTTGTCAACTTTAGCAAAGCAATCAGTGTTCAGGTCCATGTTTTCAAACAACTAAAGCGCTTGATGTGATTTAAAAAGCTAAATCAATATGGCAGTGTTTTGAACAGTAAATCATAAAAGTGAACAACATCTGCTAGTGAACATCAGAGAACGAGAGCCAGAACAAATTTCACACAACAACATGGTATGTAGGGCATATTACTAATGATAAGATGATAAGATGTACCAAAAATGAAGGAGGAGGAGACAGAGATCAGCAGGACTCACCATAACAGGCATTCATTTTGGAATGGCTTACATTTGAGTTGTTGGTTCTCTAGGCAGCAACCTCCCTTAAAGTTTGAGCATCCCTGCTCCTCCTGTTTTATTTTATTTTATTTTCCCAGTCGATACTGGCTCGTGGCAAACCTGTAAGTCAGAGGAACATGGTGCTGAGGGCCGGTGATTGATAGGAAGACCTGGGTGCCGGCCAGCCTCTGACCACTGGACAGAGCGGAGTGCAATGTCCCTTCTAGGGACTCCCAGAGACATATGGGCCCTAGAGGAAGTCAAGGGGTGTACGTGGGCAAGGATAGGTATTTATTGAAGAGAATTCAGCCCCTGGAATAGCCACAGTGCCAGGGATTAGACTCCTTGTGGAAAAACGTTATTGGACATCTAGAAAAAATCTTTGAATTTGACTCTAAGAACTTGAGGGCTGGAAAATACCTCAGGAAAATTCTTTCACTTTATGGATCCGAGGAACTGAGGCTCGTGGGGGTTGGTCATGTGTCCAGGGCTCTCTGGTCAGGGGCAGTCCCTCCTTCAGATCATTTCCTTCCACCCCCCCATTGACTATTTAGAAGTTGGGGTTTTGAGAGTGAAAACGATGGTGTTCCCCAGCTTGCTTTGCTGTGTTTGTCGTCTTGAGGGCATTGCCTTCTTTTTTCAGAAGCTTGTTCCCCAGTGTGCTGGCTGAACCTGCAGATGCGCACATCTAGGGGAGGGTGTAATGCAGCTCATAGGACAGCATGTGAGTCACTTTGTTCTACGCTCCACTGTCCAGCACAAAGGTTGCAGGTGCTGGTTCGATGCTCCTTCCGCTACTGTGCTAGCTCTGTGACTTTCAGCAAGTTACCTACCCCTTCACAGCCTCCGCTTCCCCATCTGGAGAGGGGAGAAGAAACCAACAGCATAACCCCAACTCAGTGGTTCTCAACCTTCCTCGTGCCACTGCCTTTCATATAGAGTGATTGGCGTTGCTATTTCATCACTGTCATTTTGCTACTGTTATGAGTTGGGTAACCCCTGTGAAAGGGTCTTTCACCCCCAAAGGGGTTGCAACCCACAAGTTGAAAGCTACTGCCCCAACAGAAAGTGGTTTCCTGTTCACATTGGCTTTAGCATTACGGATGGCAATTTGGAATGGACCACTGCTGCCTGCCACTGGTGGTTCTTGTTGGTGGGATCACTGCTGGCGAGGAGGGAGTCAAGTCATCCTTCGTGCACAAAACTGAAGGAGGGCCGAGAAAGGCGACAGCAGCTGGCCGAAGAGGTGTCTGAGGGGAATTCAGAGGACTGCTTGTTGTGATGTGTGAGACGACCCGAGATCTGTCTGATGGGTGGGCAGTAGGAGGAAGGACTTGTCTCGTTGGGATCCAGAGAGCATTGTGTCCTGCTTCAAGATGGACAAGGGTTGGGAAAGAGGCGGCTGAGATCTGCATAAAGAATTGCTGTCCGGCACAGAGTGTAGCACTAGTGGAAACTGAGGCTGTTGTGAGTGCAGAGAGATCGCGGGAGGGTGTTTACTGATGGTAATGGTGAAATCGAGGTCAGTCTAGGGGAGATGTGGGGTGAGGTGCAAGTTCATCTCCTCTCAAGGTCTCCTCCTCACCCCACTGCGCTCCTCCGGTGCGGTGGGGGTAGATGAAGTCCCTAACCTCACTCGCATGGTATTGACGAGTCCCGTTTGATGAATTCACCCCTCTGCACTTCGGCATTCTTGACACGTGGATAGATCACTATGGAAAATACTGGAGTTGGGAGCTGGTCAAGTGTTTTCTGCAGTCAGGCGGCCGGCTGCAGATTTATTGGGACAGGTTTTGTTGGAGGGGAAAGTGGTGCCGAGAGCATAAAAGCCAACCATACCCAATATCTTTCCCCGACAGAAATGATATCTCAGTAGGTGAAATGGATGGCATATGGGAGTGCTCGCAGATGCATCACCAGGCGCTCTATGTACTGCATGGAGGATGCATGTGCTCAATGTGGCCCAGGGCCCGTGGAGCAGGGGAAGCCTCAACAGACAAAAAAATGGGCCTTCTCAGAAAGGCCCATCTTTTCTGTGCTTCCCTTTCCCTGTGGTAGCCTGCTGCGAGGTGGCGGGAATTCAGCTGCCACTTGTTTCCTTTTGCATGGGCCCCGGGCATGGGCAGGGGAGGCAGTAGCTGGAGTCTGTGAGGTGACCCAGCATGAAACCTTCTCTGTGCACGGGGCTCTGTCCCCCGCCAGGTCACGGCTCCCACAGTGACTGGGTTGCTACAATGAGCAAAGTGTTGATTTCCACAGGTGTCCTGTCCAGACGGGAATGGGGGTCTGCTGCCTTCCCTTCTCACTTCAAGACATCATAGCCTGTAGGCTAGTGCAGCCCCTCCACTCCAGGCTGCTGCCTCTCCCACCACACACCAGGAACCCGGGGCATGCTGGGTTAGGTTGGTGTGGAACGTTGTGGGTGTGTTTTGGGGGGGGTAGCTTGTGCTCCCTCCCAGTTGTGAGTCCTGATCCCTGGGCAAAGTGTGAGCGTGCCCCTGGCTGCCTGGGGCTCTGGGAATGACTAGCAGCTAGATTCTTTCCTGAATCTCCTCGCTGGCGTCCCCTGTGGCTGTTCAACCTTAGAGTTCTTCCATCCACAGTGGGTGACACTGTTTGTCATAGCTGCTGCTCTCTTCATTAAAACCAAACCAAACCACCAAAACCTTGCGCCAGAGGATTTCTATAAGACTTTCTCTTGTGATATGGGTGAGTGATCACAGGGCAGATGGGTCTCCGTTCAGCAGCTCCTGCACCCCATGTGTGGTGACATTGGTGGAATCTCCACAGTGTCCGGACACTGTCTTCCCCTCAGCCCTGTGACCACCATTTCCATTTGTCCTCCTTCCCTGATCCCTTTCGGCCTTCTGGATGTATCCCTGAGCTCAGGGCACTTTGCTTCCACAAAGATTGTTTCCCCAGAAGGGAAGCAGAGGGGAGGGCCATAGAGGGAGGTAGGGCACCATTGGTCATGAGTGGGTACTATTAATTTGTGTCCCCTTGCTGACTTGCTGAGCAACTCAGAGGTGAGCCAGTTCCTCTTTCTGTGCCATGATTTCATTACCTGTAAAGTGGGGCAGTCCCATCCCCTGTTTAGGTGTATTTTGAAGGTGTATTTTGCTGTGCTTGAGCAAGAGCAGGTATGAAACATGATAGCTATCACTCCCAGGGAGATCCGCACATCTGCAGGTCCCACATCAATCTAGCAATGACCTGGGCTTCCCGATGTGCTGTCAGAGAGACAGGGAGATTCTGGTTCTTAGGTGGGAGTTTGTATCAGCCTCAAGGCCATGTCGTCCATTCCCAGCAAGGATTTGTATAAGGGAGAAGCGGTCGTTGGACAGACTACACAGCAGTGGAAGCCTAGAGACATCTCTTCTTGGTGTGTCCCAAAGGATGACTACTTATGCAGACCATCAAACCCCAAGGCAACCCCTAATTCTAAGCCCTGAGTGTACAGTGAAGAAACTTGACCTGAAGTGTCCTTTTTAGGAAGGTGGGCCCTTCCACAGTTTGGGGAGAGGTACTGATGATGTGTAGAATGTCTACACCGCTAGGGCAAAGTATTCTGCCCTAGTTCATCTTCTATTTCTGCTTCAAAAAGGCAGAAATGAAAAGTTGGGGCAGAAAATCTGTGTGGCTTCCAGTGTGGCTGAGGGAAACACAAGAATGATCGATAAAACTAAACCAGAAGCATGGGAAGGTGCTTACAGTCTAGCAATTGGAGGGTTGGTGACTCCCCAGGCCTCAGTGCTATCAGAGTGCTTGAGGACCTTCCATCTGTGCTTCTCCAGGTTCCTTAAAGACCAGGTACCAGGGGAGAGGCAAGCAAGGACTGGAACTGATATCCTGTAGGACAGAGGCAGGAGAGGCCAGTGTGTTCTGTGAACATTGACCTTTGGCCACAGACTAGCCTTCTAGTCGCTGGTCACAGAGCAGCCCACACAGCCCCCTGGAAGCCATGGAGCCCAGTGTGCAGCCCAACAGGAGAGCTGTTGTATGTGCTGGTTGAAAAGACTTGGCCCTGGCCCTGCCCTATAGTGGAGGGTGGAAGGCGATCAAGGGGGACGAGCAAGGGGACCGTGTCTGCAGACTGGACTCTCTGTGTGAGCAGCTGTCCTCAGAAAGAGGGAGCGAGTGCCACAGCCTCAGTGCTGCCTATGAGAGGCGTGGTGTACAGACCTGCCTGCATGATGAGTTTGGGGGGCTCATCAACATCTAGGCTGCTGCTTCGTTTTAAATTCATTCCCATTTCCTCTTTACCCCGCCTCATCCCCAAGCTCTTTGAGGGTCCAGAGCACTCCTATTCTGATAATCCAGTGCCTTATTCCAAGCTTCTCTCAAGCTTTCAGAGGAGGTGGTCGGGGTACATGGAGAAGGAGGAATCAGTTGTGGAACAGCAATGAGTTTCACCCTCTGTCTATGCTTTCTTACAGCTTTGTATGTGAAAAATGTCCAAAATGATGAGTTTTTAAATATAAATCAAGTATCCATGTGTTATGTCCATGTTCTTAAATGCACACGTGGTTTTAGCTCTGCAGAGCATGTGTAGATCATGTGAGAACACAGACCACAGAACAACCTGTGGGAATGTCTGGTCCATACATTGTAAGACTTGAATCATTTGTGTTGTTTTTTTAACTTAATTCTTCAAAATGTCAAGTCATTCCTAACCAAAGCCCAGTGAAGCCTTCAGAACTGGTTTCCCAGAGCGGTGGGACACAATAAAAATGGGGTTTGGGGGGTCTCTTTATAGCTAGGAAATACTTAAAAGCAAAAACATACCATGGTGAGAGGTGCCTAGATTGCAGATGTAGACAGCATTACAATTTAAAAATTAGATTTCCCCCCAAAGTTTTAGAGCTTCAGGGTCATTGTCATCTCCATCGAGGCCATTCTTCTTCCCCAGACCCCCTAAATCGCTTCTTATTTTGAGGCTCCATCTGCTGATCTCCATGCATCAAACACTAAGCCTCTGGAGGCTAGTTGGTGGTATTGTTGAATTTCAGAGTTCTAGGGAGGTGGCTTCAGCCCCCTGGAGCTTCTGGACCCTTCCGGAGTGCCAAAGCTGAGCCTGAGAGACTGCAGTCTCTCCTGGTTCCCAGAGCCTTCAGTGTTAGTCCTCGGTGTTTGTTTTCTGGTTCTGTGATGAAACCAATCGGCCACTTTCTCATTTGACAGCACCAGATCAGCTAGGAGTTGTGTCTGGCAAGTAGGAGCCCTGGGAGCACAGAGGCTCTATTGGGCTTTGATCCCCAAGGTCAGTAATTCAAAACCCTCTGGTGAATCCTCAGGGAACAGATGGAGCTTTAGTCTTGGAAACCCATGAGGGGAGCTCTACCCTGCCTTATAGGGTCATTATTAACTTGATGGCAGTGAGTGGTGGCAAGTACTGATGGCGGGGGTGAACCAGGACCACAGAGAAGAAATCGCCATTTTATAGCGAGAGAGTTTGTTTTATGCCTTTGCATACCTTATAGCTCATTATCCTTTGTAATTAGCATGTGAGACAGACAATATGATGCTCATTTTACAGAAATGGAAATGAAGTCTACATAGGTAACTTCCCCTCATATTCACACTGACACCCCCCCCCCCCTCACCCCACAGTGGGCTGATCACAGAGCTTCTGTTCCTCTCTTTTACCTACCACTGAATATATGGTCAGCTATGTCCGGGGGTGGGGGATGGGTCATTCAAAAGAAAAACGGATGAAAATGAGAGGGTTCCCTATGACAGCCTTTATCTGCCCTCTGCCTGTCTTCCTAATTTCCAGGGGGGCTGGAGGACTAGGCCTACTCCAGACCAGTCACTAGCCAATCAGGAGACTTGGGAGCTATCAGGAAGAATTTGGACTTCAGAAAACCTACAATCACCTGCACTTTAAAACTGAGAGCCCTGGGATAGGGCTGGGGTGGAGGGTGGGGGTGGACATAGGGCTAGTCAGGTATGCTGACTGAGCTCAGCACGCTCCCACACCCCTCACAACACTTTAATAAGAAAAACCGTTGATTCCCCTCACTGGAGCGCATTTAAGTGAAATCAAAATTCTAAAATATACTTTAGGAATTATTAATTTTAAAAAGCACGCCCAACAACATTTCCTCTAAGTACCTCCAGTGGCAGATTCATTGCCTCTTCTGCCTGGAATTCCCTTCGGTGGGACACGATATTGAAGGCAGAGGAGCTGGGGAACAAACAGCTCTGCAGCATGAATCAGACTGAAGGCAGAGGAACTTCAGGCAGAAGGGGGCTCACCTGCCCCTGCTCGGGGACGGACCTTCTGGTGGGTATATGTGCACATGGAGGCCTCCTCTTCAAATGTCTTGTCATGACCATGTCAAAAGTTGATCACGTCCTTCCACCCAGACCCTCAGCGTGCACTCTTAATGTTATTAAGGATGTTAAATAAACTCAATTAAAGTGCTGGCAGCAGCATGCCTAGGGAGGCAATGTGAGGCCCTGTTATACTTCTGTTTGATTCCATTACCAATGCAAATTGGATTTCACATGTGAAAGTGGAGAGCAGACATCTCTAGACTCCAAGTGTTGTGGTAGTTGTTAGGGTTGATGATAAGAAACAACAACAATTCTCTGAGTGCCAGGGAAAAAGTACCCTCCTTATTGTTGCAATGCTGAGATGTCACTTCCCTAAGTCCTGGAGAAGAGTCCCTGTGTGGCCAGCAGTAAAGCACTTCATTATTAACTGAAAAGAGGGCAGTTTGAATCCATGCAGAGGCACTCAAAAGAAACACCTGGTGTACTTGAGTAGAGGTCAATACAAGAACACTTTGGCATTTCATGATGCTCACCTTCCTGACACGATCACTGAAGGAATATAAAGTGGGCACATAAGCAAATGTGATGAAGAAAGCTGATGGTGTCCAGCTATCAAAAGATATAGCATCTGGGGCTTAAAGCCTTGAAAACAAACAAGTGGCCATCTAGCTGAGAGGCAACAAGGCCCACATGGAAGAAGCACACCAGCCTGTGTGATCATGAGTTATCAATAAGATCAGGTATCGGGCATGAAGGAACAAGAAAATCATATTATTAAGAATGAGGGGGAGCGAGGAATGAAGCCCTAAAGACCATGTGTAGGCAAATGGATATCCTCTTACAGAAGAGTTTCAGGAGAAGACAAGCCAGTCAGGGTGCAGTATAGCACTGATGAAACACACAATTTTCCTCTAGTTCTTTAATGCTTCTTCTCCTCCCCTATCATGATCCCAATTCTACCTTACAAATTTGATTAGAACAGAGGATGTACACTGGTACAGATAAGAACTAGAAACACAGGGAACCCAGGACACATAAACTTCTCAGGACCAATAATGAGAATAGCGATATAAGGAGAATAAGGGTAAGGTGGGGTAGAAGGGAGAACCAATCACAAGGGGTCATATGACCCCTTGGGGGTGGACAACAGAAAAGTGGGTGAAGGGAGACATTGGATAGTGCAAGACATGGCAAGATAATCATAATTTATATATTATCAAGGGTTCATGAGGGAGGGGGAGGGAGGGAGAAATGAGCTGATACCAAGGGCTCAAATAGAGAGCAAATGCTTTGAGAATGATGGTGGCAACAAATGAACAAATGTGCTTGACACCATGGATTGTAATAAGAGTTGTATGAGCCTCCAATAAAATGATTTTTGCAAATGCCAAAGAATAATTGATGTATGGGATATTATAAGAGCTGTAAGAAAACCCCCCCGCCCCCAGTGATTGAAAATTTAAAACCAAACAAAAGTAAACAAATAAAAAAGAAAGACCTGGTGATCTCCTTCCTGAAACCTGGCCACTGAGGCCGCTGGGGAGCACCGCTCTCTTCAGGCCTGCATTAAGCACTGGGACCAACTCCACAGTAACTTGAATTTTTAACTCATAGAAAATATGCGCACCGATATCAGGGAGATATCCTTCACGATCTGAACTTTTGTTGGTAAAATTAAGGAGATTAAAAAGATTGAATAGAGGTTTGGAGTGTGCACTGGTATCCCTCCCTGTCTTAGCATGTGCTACTTTGCCATCTGACTTTTAAGAAACCCAATGGGTTCAGAAAATGAGGATTCTGTCAATAATTTGGAAGAAGCATCTATGTCCTCATAAGCAAACTAGGCCTCTTTGACAGTCAAGCATTACTTGTAGTTTCCTCCTTCCGGGCCTTTCTTCTCAGCAGGAGAATATGTGTGACCTGCGCTTTGGGAGGATGGAGTAACATGCAGACACAGAGCTGCTTGCTGGACTTTGAACCCTAGTGTGTTGCCACACAATGGGGCAGTGCTAGCCAAAGCTGGCCTTGGGGGGGCTCTTGTGGTTTGTGACCTGCTGGGGAAATTCTTCCACCCTTGACTAGTCATGCATCATAGAGGCAAAGCTGGGCTCCCAGTCACGCTGACTCCAGTGTCTGCGTCCTTCACCTCTACACAGTAGACTTGCTGACCTGGGGCAAGTTCCTCCCCTTTCAGACATCATGATCTCTCTGTAAAGTGGGAGGTTGGAATTCAAGGCTTCCACACTCGTCTCAGCCTGAGACGGGCTGCTCTACCCACAGCAAGCACGTCTAGTGAAGGGAGTGGTCCCTCAAGCTCCTTTCACCATGGACGAAAGGACAGCGCTTGCCCTGGACATCATGTGTAGCACTTGACATGAACATTCTTTCTGGGCACAACGTCCAGACTTGCTGAGGAGAACCGGCTCCTACATTTATTCACAAACAAAAGTTAATTTGCTCAAATATATTTCAAATAGCTCACTGCCACTCCAGTCAATGCCGAGTCCTGGAGACCTTACAGAACAGGACAGACCACCCCTGTGGGTTTCCACCGCTATCATTCTTTATGGGAGCAGAAAGCCTCTTCTTTCTCTCTTGGAGCAGCTGGTGGCTTTGAACTGCTGATTGACTTGTAAGATGGAGGAGAATAACGCCGCTGTCGAGAGCTGTTTCAGGACTCAAAGGGCTGCAGGAGGCTTGGCACGTAGAACCTGATGCTGTTGAGTTGATTAAAGCTCATAGCCACGCTGTAGGACAGACGAGAAGTACTGCTGGGGGTTTCTGAGGCTGGAAATCTTCACAGAAACCTACTGACACATTTTACTTCCATAGAGTTACTGGAGAGTTAGGACAGCTGACCTTTCTCTTTGTAGCCAAATGCTTACCCATGGTGTGTCAGGACTTCTTGGCATATGTATGGCCAAACTCAAGAACTGGAAGCTGATTTTGACTCACGGTGATCTTATGGGTAGAGCAGAATGGCCCCTTTGGGTTTGAACCACCGATGTTGTAGCTAGCAGCTCAATGGATAGTCCACCATACCACAGCCGGGAGCGCCTTCCATGGTACATAGGAGTTTTAGACTGTTCATCAATGCTGCTCTGGCAGTCTGTGTGGACAAAAGGGATGCAAACGTGGTGGCAGGGTCAATCCAGCTGCCATCAGAGGACTAGGCAGTAATAAGTCTCTTGGTCCCAAAGACAGTAGGCCCACAGGGATTATCTAAGCTCTGAACCTTAGAAAGGAGCCTTCTTCATTATTTCTTACCTTATCTTAGGCATGACTTAAAAAAATCATTTTATTGGGGCTCTTACAGCTCTTACAACAATACATACATCAATTGTATCAAGCATATTTGCACATATATTGCTATCATACTTTTCAAATCATTTTATTTCTATTTGAGTCCTTGGTATAAGCTCCTCTTCCCCCACCCCTCCCCTTCTCATGAACCCTTGATAAATGATAGATTATTATCATTTTCATGTCCTACCCCATCCCCTGCCTCCCTTTACCCACATTTCTGTTGTTTGTCCCCTTTAAGGGAGTGTGGGGGGCTATGCATTAACCATTGCTATCAGTTCTCCCTTTCTCCCCCCCACCGTCCTGCTACCCTCATGTTATAACTACACTCATTACTGTTCCGGGGAGTGAGAGTGGGGGTATCTGTCCTCGATCTCATGTGTTGAGATGCTATACTGCACCCTGGCTGAGTCATCCCTTCCTTGTGGCCCTTCTGTGAGGGGATGTCCAATTGTCTACAGGTGGGATTGGACTCTCTACTCTGATCCCCCTTATTCACTTTGATATAGCCGTTTGTTTGGGCTGTTCTTGTGCCTGATACCTGGTCCCTTTGACACCTCATGATCACACAGGCTGGTGTGCTTCTTCCATGTGGGCTTTGTTGCTTCCCAGTTCCATGGCCACTTGTTTAACTTCACATCTTTAAGATCCCCAGAGGCATATCTTTTAATAGCCAGACACCACCAGCTTTCTTCACCACACTTACTTATGCACCCAATTTGTCTTCAGCAATCCTGTCAGGAAGCTGAGCATCACAGAATGCCAGGTTCTGTGTGTGTGGCATCACTGCCTTGGTGGGAGTAGGAAGCCCAGCCTTGCTTCTGGAGAACTGCTGCTGGATTTGAACCATCAACCCTGTGGGCTGCAGTCCCGCACACAGCCACTACATCACCAGGGCTCAGCGGAATGCCAGATTATTAGATCAAAGTGTTCTTGTGTTGAGGGAGGACTTGAGAAGAGTTCCAAAATCCAGCTAGACACGACTTTCTTATCTTTCATTGCAGGAAGGCCACAACACATTTTAATGTGTACCAGAACACCCAATAGTCCTGCTTGAGAACAGAAATGTGAATACAAAAACTTCTTCCCCTTTTTTCCCACCCTGATACCACAGAGGCAGACCACAGCCATCAGTTTAATAAGCACACTGGTAGAGAAAAGACACAAGGAGAAGGACCACCTGAGGGTGCCTAGCTCCCAGGCGGGCCAGGAGACATCTGAGATCAGGTTTTATGTGTCGGAAAGATTATCTTCTCTGTGTGCATCATGTACGTACATGGGAAAAGGGGACCTTCCACTGGGGAGGGGATCTGTAGCCACCTTCATCCTCTTACAGGACCGAGGATCAAAAGGGTACAGTCACGGATCTACTGAGTTGTTTATTTATTTTGTCTTAGACAGGAGGAGTTTGAAATAATTAGCTTTCCCAAAGCATTCGAGAGACAATCTGTCTCATTATTCCTTTACCAGCTTGAACAGGGTGCAAACACTTCAGACTCTGCCGATGAGCACGCCCACTTCATGCTGAGCAGCTTTGCACTTGGCCCTTGTGTGTCTGACTCTGGGTTCAGAGCACCTCCAGACTCTGGCAGTAAGCGCAAAGCCAGAACTTGGGGGTTCACACTGACAACCCCGAGTCGACTCTGTTTGTTTTAAAGAAGACTTTGCAGCGCATAGACATTAATAAGTCATGTTCTTGGTGACAGCTGGAGGCAACTAAAGGAATGCTTCCTCTGAGTTCTATGCAGTGCAGAAAGGAGTCAATGCAGTCCCTGAAGGGTGGCGGTGACATTGTGGGAGGGGCGGCAATGTGGGGAGGCACCGCCTGGGAATTCTCATATTCCTGTCATTAACCTAGAACCAGGATGTCACCTTCCTGTCAGTGGTAAAGGGAATAAAAATCCCAGAGGCAGGAGTCTTACATGCCAGATAGGAATTCAATTTGAAGAGGGGCTCTTCCTCACACAGGGGGCTGGAGACTGTGCCATTGACTAGGAAGGACCCTGAAGCCCTGCAGGAGAAATTGTTTCTACCTGGGTAGTACCCCACCCTGCATCAGTGCCCTCTTTCCCTCTCATCTCCTCCTTCCTTAGTGTGGGGCCACCACTCTAAGCCAAATAGACTCGGAAATCTCACACAGATTCACCGCCCATAAACTGAGATCACAGTGGCTGCTTCATGGGCAGACTATAGGATGCCTTCCTCATGCAGAGTCCAGGCCACTTAGCATGTACACAATGATAGCAAGACATTTTTTAAAAAAAATCTTTTATTAGAGGATCATACAACTCTTATCACAGTCTATACATAGGCCCATTGTCTGCACATCTGTACACCCACTGCCCTCGTCATTCCCATAACATTTGCTTTCCATCTAAGCCCTTGACAATGGCTCCTCATTTCCCCTCCCTCCTCGCACCCTCCCATACACCCTGAATAATTTATACATTATTATTACTTTGTCATATCATACACTGTTCAATGTCTCCCTTCTCCCACTTCCCTGTTGACCATACTCCAAGTAGGAGGTTATATGTAGATCTCTGTAATCAGTTCCCCCTTTCTCCCCAACCTCCCTCTACCCTCCTGGTATTGCCACTCTCACCACTGGTCCTGAGGGAAGGCCTTTTTACTCCGTAAAAGTATTTCTTAGACTTTGTAGTCCTATTCTTGATGGCTCTCTTCTGCCCCTCGTGGCCTTTGTAGGGATTCCTGGGAGTCTACCCTTGCTTAACTGACCCACCACAGACACTGGTTGCCACCTTATAATCAGTAATGGAGCTCATTTGAAAATAATATTTCCCTTGTTTGACTTTAAATTCTGGCCTGCCAGGTGCCAGTGTCATGCCCTAGATAAGCTAAAAAAAAACCTTTTATGCATCTCTCGTTCCTCAGGGCTCCTAAGAAGGATGGGAAGAACACTGGTAGATCTCCATGATACCCTCTCAAAGGTAGCACTAACTCAGAATCAGAGTCCATGAGAGAGAACATACACCATGGTACTGCCCTCAGCAAACTGTCCATCCATAGGACAACAGGTGTCCTTCCCTGGATGGAGCGATGGTTTGCATGCTTGCTTAGGTTTGGCCATTGAAGTCTACCCAGAAGTTCTGCGGTAAAAGGGCCCTCCTTCACAACTTTGCAGTCCATTTTTGGCACAGCTGCCATTGTGTCCACAGAATCGTGCTGAGGCACAGGTGTCTGAGGGTGGACTTTGGTGTCAACTGCCTGGACTTGAAGTCCAGCTTCATGTCTTGCTTCCTGTGGACATTTGTCTGTGCTATTTAATCTCCCTGGGCATCAGTAATTCCATCTTGTATCACACTGCTACTTAACCTTGCCTCCTCCCGAAGGTGTGTTAGGTCATTAAGGGAGATACTCCATGTAAACCCTAGAATGGGGCTGGGGACCTGAACATACTCAGGGATAGGAGCAGTTACCATTTTTTCAGCACTCAGCCTCAAATACATCATTGACTTGCCTTTGCTCTCAGGATTAGCACACCTTTGATGTCTCTGAAAGATCTGTCCTCTGCCTGGCCGATGGCCCACTGAGACATGTCTTCTAGAAAATGCCACCTTTTCCTTAGGGACAATTCACATTCTTAGCCGCATGGGTGACATGCACTACATTGACATTATTCTCGCTTCAGCTTGCAGAGGTCTGCCCTGAGCAGGGTTTCGGCCAAGTGCTCACAGAGGAGCCTGTTCTTGTGCTTCATGCTGCCTATCACCGTGTGTACTCATACACGTGTGTCTTGGTTTGCTTCAACCATATCTCTCAACAAGGTGAGTGCAATTGGAACCACTGAATTGTGCACATAAATGATTAAAATAGCATGCTTTGTTACTTATATCTGTTACTTAGGTTGACATAACCTAAATAAAGAGAATGTCCACAAAGTTACCAGTTTGAAAGACCCCCAGCTGCTCCCAGGTGAATGGCTAGACTTTCTACCCCCCTAGAGAGTTCCAGTCTCACAAACTCCCAGGGGGCACTTCTACCCTGTCTTAGGGCATCACTATGAGTCAGCCTCGACTTGATGGCATGGAGATAATCTAAATAAAAGCCTTTATCAGTAAACTATGAACCCTACAAGGACAGCATCCCTGGTGGTGCTGTAAGGTAAGCATTGGACTGTGAATCACAAGGCCAATGACTCAAACCTACCACTCATTCCATGGGAAGAAGATGAGGCACTCTGCTCCTGTGAAGATATGACTGAACTATTCAGTGGCGTGCCTGTGACTTAGAGCTCGATGAAGCTGGTGGGGGTGGGGAACAGACTCGAAGCCTGGGAAACCTCCATAGGGTTGTTGTCAATCAGCATTGACCTGAGGGAAAGGGGTCTTAGTTCCCAGGTGCTTCACCTGGTGTTGGACACCCACCAGGTGCCAGGAGGTGTTAGACTCACGGCTGAGTGTTAGCATTTTGCAGCACAGGCATAGCAACAACAGCACAAGTCAAAGCCATTGCTGCCCAGTCATGGGACTCCCACGGATGCAGGGTGGAAGCTGCTCCATCAGTACTTCAGTGGCTGAGTTTGTGGAAGGAGACCACCGGATCTCTCTTCTGAGACACTTTTGCACACATGGGAACCTCCAAACTTTGGGTGAACCGCTCGGAATGTTGACTGCTAGTGCCAGCCCATGGCCGCTGACAATCATAGACACCCTACATGTGTTTGATTTCATCTCTTAGAAGCCCTGTTCTGCTATCCAAAATATGATGGTGTCGCCCCCAAACCTACAGTGATTTACACTGCTGGCCTCAGGACTAACTCAGAGAAAACATGGCTCCCTCCTCTTAGAACCCCACAACTTCTTCAGGTGTTTTTCCTGAAGAATCTGACGATATTCACTGCTATCTTTTCTGGGCGATAATTCAGTTGCAAGTAAATGGGATTAAGTCACAACAACATCTTACCACCCCTCTCTCAGACACCAGATGTGTAGGCTAGCAAGTTTCCAATCTGAGCACAGATCAGGCATGTGGCTTTTCACTTTAAGATCCAACCTTTTCTCCAATTTTATGGGAATTGAATATACAATCGCATCACCATGCCACGCTGCACACTGGTCTGGGAAGAGCATCACTGTCCATATGGCTCTGTTCACATCACTGAGGACACTGGTGTGTTTTTGCAAGGGGGCGGAGAGCAGATAACATACAAGTCATTCTGTGATTCTGAATGTTCCGAATATTTCACAGAATGTCATTAATTTCTGATCTACATTTTGCATTGTTTTATTTTAGAAATGGCATTTGTGTCATTGGATACCTCAACATGGTATAGTTTAACCATTAAATTTTTAAAAACCCACTAAGACTTGATTAAATAAAATATATGATAATTATAAAGAATACACAAAACACAGTGATGTATGAAGAAAAGAAATATCTTCCATAATTCCTACATCCTGAGATAATTACAGTTTTCATCTGGAGGGTATAATTTTAGTCTTTTCTCTTGCCTTATGTGTACGATATTTGTGTATCCAGTTGGAATCATGTCTTACTTGCTATTTTGTATCCACCTATTTCTAAAGATGAATGCATCGGTGACACTGTGTAACATACCTAATTATTGTTTTCAAACTTTGAGCTAACTTTTGAGGTGGAACATTTCAAAGATGCATGAAAAGAAACCCACACCCGAAATGACCCTCCATATACCTGTCATGCTGGACCAGCACTATCATCTGACCTGCTCCCATGGGATTACAGGGAAGCAGTTTTCAAACTGTCCTATAGTTTCCTTTATAAGTACATGCACCGGATCTTTAAGGATGCTTTCATAAATCTCACAGCCACAGTATGGCATTATCTCACCTGACAAATTAATCATCATTTCTTATTATCTTGAAACATGAAGCTACTGTTCACATTTCTCCAATTTGTTTATTTATTTTAAAAGGTAAACAGTTTGCTGGACTCAGGATGCAAATAAATTTCTTAAATCCAAATTGGCTGATGCATCTCTTCAGTGAGTTTTAATTGGAACATTTTCCCAACGGGTCTTTTCTTTCTTGCACTTATCCGCTCATTAGTTCTGCAGGATTTCCCACAGTCAGAAAGTGCATCCTCATGCTGAAGTTCCATGTGATCTCCCCGCTCTGCCCCTCTGTATTTCCTGTGAGCTGTTTGGTGATGATGTGAAGCTGTGGCATAGTAGATTTTGATCGAATGGGATGCAATGTACCTCGGGCTCACTTTCCGAGAGGTCAGTGGACAATGAGGATCAGAGCCTAGTCAGGGCTTCCTAGAAGGCTCCAACTGCTGTCCTTGCTCTGCATGAACACTTCTCTTCATCAGCTAATTGTCTAGGACTCCTCATGCTAATGACTTGATTCTCTAATATGCATCCTTCAAAAGTAAGTGTATTGGGGGTCTCTCAACCCCTCTCAGTTTTCTTTTTGAATTTCAAATTGCCCATCTTCAGTCACTGTCAATTTCCTCAGGCTGGTGCCCTTGTTCCAGGAAACACAATCCTAGTAGTCTTTGATGGTGTGGCAAGACTCTTGTAGATTGTCTGTCCAGATAGAAAATTAGTCACTTGGCCAGAGAGTCTTTGTACCTTTTGTCAAAAGATCTTTTTTTTTAGATTCAAGGAGTGCTCATTGCTGATGGGTGTTTCATTGTGTGTAGTCATTTCTTTGGATACAGCAAAGGAATATTTATTAAGTTAAATTAGGACGTATCCATGATATCTGTTAAAATGGCCCCATTCTAGCAGTTTTACATGGTTAACTCATTTTTGAGAGCAAACACATCATGAGTTCAAGTGATATTTTTAGTGTAGTTGGTTTTACATGGCTTCGTTGATCTTTGCAAGTGTTCCTCAATTCCAATGCCATAACTCCCGTGATACCAGTATAATTGTTAGTTTGCTGTAGGTCAGGTGTGTTAGCTTTGGTTCTCTGGAGAAGCAAATCCGGTGATTCTGTGTGTGCTTCATCCAGAATGGGATGATCCAGAATTCACATTGTTTCAAGAGTTGTTGAAATAGTTAAGTCCAGGCTGGTTCAAGTCAAGCTTCTTTATGCTCATGGACTCATGGCAGCAGATGAACAGAAAACAGGATGAGCAAACAGAGACAAGAGGGGTGGAGGTAGGGATGGAGCACAGGTTGGTGGATGGAGAAATAAGTTGAATCCCAAGCCTTCTGAATGAATCCACCAGCACTAGTCTACTGACAGTTTCTGGTGTGGGCAGGTGGCTTAACTCCTGAAAGCAGATGAGAGATTCAGCTGAAGTAGAAGTGAAAGGAGCAAAGAGAAGTATAGCCTGCTCCGTCTCTCTCTTGCACAAGGAAATATTACCAGGCTTTGACCAACTGATAACTTGGGCTTTGTCCCTGCCCTTACCCCAAAGTGTCTAATTGACATAACTCCTAACTGTCTCACCATGTTCACATAAAAAGGGGCTTACACTAATAATATCAGTACCACCAAAACCATGAGGGATCTTCAAAGTCTTTGTGGAAAATTCCACTATTGTTTAACTCCATGTTTCCACAAGTCTTTTGACATCCCCTTGTACAATTACTAAAATAACTGTATAAGGGTGATATTTTGTTTGCTTCCTATCATGCTACTCTTCTATCTTTAGGGCATATTCAACTGGAGGATGAATAGTTTGGTCGTAACTGCATTTTAATGACATTTGGAATATAGTTTCCTCTCTGTGATTATATCATCAACTCAATGTGGTAAGGTTCATTTGATCCATTATGCTATAGATTTTTACTGATTGCCTTTCAACATGAAATTTTGCTTTATAATTATGCAAAAACATTTACCTGCTTTCAAAGTTCATTCTAGGCTGTTAGCCTGAGTGTGACTTGGAGAACAGTGCCGATCTCCACATTATCTGTTATTGGTCTATGAGGAGATAAAAACAGAAATTGAAGGCAGATGTTTGAAAGGTTTAATGGCAATTTGAACACCCATGGGCATGGGTTTCAGTCTCTGAAAGTGTCATTCAGCAATAGATTAGGAATTCAAATTAAGCATCTTTCAGCACAAACAGTATGGAAAGCAACCTAGCTAAAACTGCCTACTATTCTAAAAAATGCTGCCTTTATTAGTTGTGAGCAAGTGGTAGCCCACTGTGTTAGTCTGAGTAGACTAGAGAAACAAATTCACAGACACTCATGTGTATAGAAGAAAGAGGTTTATATACAAGAGCAATTGATTATTGAGAAAACATCCCAGACCAGACCAGATAAAGTCCATAAGTCCCATATTAGCCCATATGTCCAATCTATAAAGTCCTCTTCAGACTCAAAAAATACTTGCAATGATGCCAAATGCAGGAGAATTACAGATCAGTGGGTTGGAAGTCTTGCGGAGCCAGTGGCAATGTAAGCACTGACAGGGTCTCCGTGTGGCTTCTCTGGCTTCAGAGTCTGGTTGCGTCAGGGTAGGTTCATATGGCTTCTCCAGTTCCTAGGCATGTAGCACTTATGTCTTGTCGGGGAGAGAGAGAGAGAGAGAGAGAGAGAGAGAGAGAGAGAGAGAGAGAGACTCCTGCCTCTAAGGAGAAAATACAGGAGTTACCAGAATTCTCAGGAGAAAGCCATGCCCACACAGAGACCTCATTGGTTAGGATCCTATTGACAGACTGGAGTTCACCCCTTCACTCTTAATCTTCTCAAGTCCCCAATTGACACCAGATTATGCAACTCCTACACCCACTAAACCCTTCACTCTCCAGTCTCACCCCTACCTCCATTGTGAACAGCTAGAAATGCCTATTACAGAATATCTTCAAAGATTTTAGAAAAGTATTAAATCCATTAGTACCTGAGAGAGGTACAAGCAAAAAGATAACTGCTGAAGTGCCCCCTGCGCCATGTTGGAAGAAACACCTAGTGACCTACCTCTGGAAAACCATCCATTGGAACTGCTGATTCCGACCCTACTCTGCTGACAAGTGTGGAGCCCCCAGGAATCGGAGCTGACTGGATGGCAACTAGCTTGCTTTTGTTTGAGTTGCAAGATCACCTCCCAGGTTCTTCTCTTTGTAACGGACTCCTGACTATACTTGAGTCAGAACTCCTTCATCCCTAGGCTGTGTGCCATCATTCACTTGCATGCAACATCATTTATTTGACCAGTTCCTCTCCTTAAATAGGTTCATTCCATTTTTTTTACTCTGTTAAAATGTGACGATGGTGAGTGTGCTTGTTCATATGTCTTTGTTGTAAATCTCTGGTTGTTTTTCAAGATAAAGTCCTGAAATGCAGACTTTCTGGGTGAGGAGCCAGTGGCCATTTGAAGGCTTGTGCTATGTTTTGCCAAGTGGCTTTCTGCCTCTGCTTCTTTCACCAATGATCATTAGCTTTTTGCTCTAATTCTGTGTTCCTCACTTTATGTCCCTTTTCAGTTAGAAGTTCTTTCTTACACTAATTGGCACCTGTGTTAATACCAATAATATTAAAAGTGTGCTGTTCTGGGTTGGATAGTGTCACCCCAAATCTATGTTCATCTAGATGTTGTGACGGCGATCTTATTTGGAAGTTGGGTCTGTGCAGAAGTAATTAAGATGAAATGTGAAAGTGTGCTCTAAATCCAAGATGGCTGGTATCCTTGGAAGAAGAGAGAAACTGGGCACACTGGCATAGGCACGCAGGAAGACCATTGTGTGAACACAGGGGCAGAGATCGGGGTATTACAGCAGGAAGCCAATAAACCAAGAGACCCTGGGCAACAGCAGATACTTGAACAGATTCTTTCTCAGAACCTCTGAAGAAACCAGCCTTGCTGACACCTTGAGTTTGAATTTTTGACCTCCTATAAGAGAATGTGAACAGGTTTCCGTGTTTAGAAGTCACTTGGTTTGTGGTTACTTGCTACGGTCACCCTCTAACTGAAATCCATGGTCATCCAGGCAAATCCTGTCGCAGTCACCCCACGGGAAAGGAAAGTACTGCAGGGAGCCACCGGCAATGCCCCCAGTGAACCTCTAAGGACACTAATACGCAAGCTGAACTATTTGTAAATACATGAAGGTTTTTATTTCATTACCGTGTGTAACATTTCTTCAGCTAATTCAGATGTAGGACTTTTCCTAAAAGCACTATTGATTTTCTTCTCTCCAACAATGCCTGATGTTTTTCTACTGCCACCAGGTAACTTAAGGGGCTAGAAATACCTCGAGCTTGGGAGCTCCAGGACCTGGGAGGAAAGTCCTGCTTGTGTCTGTGTGGGCGAGCCTGGGCAGGGGGTTGTATGTGGAACTGCTAACCACAAAGTCAGCAGTGTGAAGTCACCAACCATCTATAGGAGGAAGACTGCGCTCTCCACTCCAGTAAAAAATTATGCATTCAGAAATCTAAAAGGGCAGTTTTACTCTGTCCTTTAGGATGGTTATAAGTCAGTTAATTAGTTTTTTTCTTTTCTTTTTTTTTTGTTCACTTTATTTTAAAAAAATTTATTGGGGGTTTCTACAGCTCTTATCACAATCCATACCTCCATTCATTGTGTCAAGCACATTTGTACATGTGTTGCCATCATCATTTTCAAACCATTTCTTTCTGCTTGAACCCTTAGTATCAGTTCCTCATTTCCCCCCTTCCCTTCCTCACCCACCTCCCTCACAGTCCTTTGATAATTTGTAAATTATTATTATTTTTATCACTTATAGTGACTGAGGTCTCATTTCACCCACTTTTCTGTGGTCCAGCTCCCTGAAGGCTTATATGTAGATCATTGTGATTGATTTCCCCCTTTCTGCCCCTACCTTCTGATTATCCTCCTGCTATCTCTACTTTCATTATTGGTCCTGAGGGGTTTGTCTGTCCTGGGTTCCCTGTGTTTCCAGCTCTTATCCGTACCAGTGTACATGCTCTGGTCTAAAGAGATTTGTAAGGTAGAATTGAGGTCATGATAGTGGGAGTGGGGAAACATTAAAGAACTAGAGAAAAGTTGTGTGTTCCCTCAGTGCTATACGGCACCCTGACTGGTTTGTTTCTTCCATGTGACCCTTTTGTAAGGGGATGTCCACTTGTCTACAGCTAGGTTTTGGGTCTCCACTCTGCACTCCCCCTCAGTCACAATGATATGATTTTTTGTTCTGGGTTTTTGATGCCTGATACCTGGCCCCATCAACACCTCATGATCACACCGGCTGGTGTTCTTCCATGTGGACTTTGTTACTTCTCAGATAGATGGCCCCTTGTTTATCATAAAGCCTTTAAGACCCTGATGCTATAGCTTTTGATAGTCAGACACTATCAGCTTTCTTCACCATATTTGCTTATGTGCCCACTTTATCTTCAGTGACTGTGTCAGGAAGGTGAGCATCATAGAATGCCAGATTATTAGAACAAAGTGTTCTGGCATTGAGGAAGTACTTGATTAGAGACCCAATGGTGTGCATGTGTGTGTCCATGTGTACGGACAAAAGTGTTACCTTATTAAACAAGCAGAAATAGTTGAATTAAGTAACACAAACTAGATTTCAAAGCAACAGTAGCCACTGATTTTGAGCTAGATACATCTGAGCTTTCCTTCTCTTATTTTAAACTGTTTTAAGAAAGCCAGACTCCAATACATACTAGTTCGCAAATTAGAATTTAACGGTCATATACTGTAAGTCAGGTATAGTACCAGATGAGCCCTTAGCATTGGTGCCATTGTTTTGTTGCACGAATGGAGCCACAATATTTTGAATTCACTTGGTCTGACTACCCCCTGGGGCGTATTCAGTTGTGTGCCTCTATTTCCGAAGCACTGTCTCTCTGGTGCTCGTTTATCTAAGGTCCCCTACATACAAAGGGAACAATTTTCATGAGGAAGCCATTTGCAGTATTGAATCCAGTGCTCTCTGGTTCTTCCTTGCCGTTTGTCATGGACACACACCACTGAAGCTCTAGTGGAGACTCTTGGGGTGCTCATAGGTGAAGCAGGTGGAGCAACCTGGACTTAGGAGACAACTCAGCCATGGTCTGGGTTCAGTGCAATCACACATGTTACTCCACGCATGCCGAGCTGCGTTCCATGGAGGAACAGATTTTCCCGCCCTGGTGCCACTCTGGGATGTGATTCCTCAGCCTGGGAGGTGACATGAAGAAGGTCTATGATGAATGTCTCCCACGCATGCACCTGTTAGTATTCCTGGGCTGACCTCACCAGGATTCTGCCAGGCGGTTCAATGTTTTATTCAGCACGGCTGGCTTTTCCCACTAGTGAAAAGAAAGTTCCAGTAGCTGGGTAATTTGAAGAGATTAAAGCAAATGGAACATTTCTTTTGAAATCTGCCTTTACTGCTTATTTTGTGTGCCCAGTAGCAAGGAAAAAAAAGAACAAAGTCTTGGCTCGGAGGCTGTGGATAATGCAGTGCGAGTGACAGTCCCTGTTGGTGGCAAGAGAGTATTTTCCCCAGATTACAAGGTAGAGCGTGCTGGTCCCGGCTGTTAGAATCAGTCTTGTCTAGCACGATGGGGGGGATGAGAGGAGAAAACGGGGCTTAGGCAACCAACTTGTGTTGCCAACGGCAGTGATAAATGAAGGGAGTAAGTGCCCTCTGAAATGGGTGGTGCCAGTGAGGAAGCAGCCCCCGCATAAAGATTGGCGATACCGTGGGTCCACGTATTCGTGCCAGCTCTCCATGCAACGCCTTGCCATGGCCATTTATCACGTGGAACCCCCAGAGCACAGGGGAGACAAGGCTGCTCATCTTGAGATGGATATGCTGCGATGGCGACTTTTGAAAATTCGTCCCAGGCAAGTTCTCTGTGTGTTGCTGGGCCACATAAAGCCACCAGCCTTGTGTTTGAGGCGGCCACCTGGTTCACATGCACACCCAGCATGCTTCTCATTGTCCAGAGGCATCTCAGCAGGTGCTGATCCTTCCAAGTTCCAGGAGTCAACATGTATAAACCTGTCCCAAGGACAGTCTCGAAGGAAGCGTCACTGATTTCCTTGATCCATTATGGGAGAAGGGGCTTGGTGATGGCTAGGCCTGCCCAAACCGGCCCTTCCTGTCGGCTTCCTATCCTTTCATCGTTTGTAGGAAGTGCCAACCTCTTGAGTTAAGCCGCCTCCATCTCACTTCCTGTCTGACCAAAACAGAAAAAAGAATGGAAACTTGAAAACTTATGTCTGTGCCTTTTGATTCCCAGTCTTAGTCATAATTCTCCCTTTCCGTTTGTACTTTCACCTTCCTTGGGAAACAACATCTTTCTATTCAGTTTTTAATACTTTAATAGATATAAACCTAATAAGAAAAATATCAGTAATTTTGAGGTACTTTGTAAGTACACGAATGATATATTATTCTACTGTGTTTTCAGCTGTATATGTTTCAGCTGCATATTGTTGCTACACAAGGGAACTTCAAAAATTCTGTGGAAGATTAGAGTGAAGAAAAGAATGGAATTTTTCCCTGAGATTTTTGAAGTCCCCTTTTTGAGTGTATCTCTAGTTCATTTCTTCTGCCACATAATATTTTACTTAATGTTTTTCAGTTTTGTTTTATTTTTCTTTAACCTAAACAAATTTTAAAAAGAAACACTATATCATCACTATAGTTAGGAAGTGCATTTAATTTCTTTTAAAATTGATACAGAGATATAAAGAAACACAAGACTACTAAAAGTAAAGCTTCTGGTAAAAAAAAAAACAAAACAACTAGGAACATATTATTCCCATGGAGTCTGATAGAAGATAAGGGGAGGAAGAAATAGGGCTAATGATGCTGAGGAAAGGGGACAAGAATTCATCTGAAGGTTTCCTTTTTATTTAAATAGAAAACTGACTGTTGTTGCTGTGGGTTTCGGAGGAGAGTCCATTCTGACACACAGTGATCGTAAGCACAGAGAACAGCTCAGTATTGTGCCGGCCTCATATCTGTCATGCAGCACTGCATGCATTCATATCACTTAAAGCCTCCCTCTTGTCCACTCACCCCCTGTTTTACCAAGCATGTCATCCTTCTGCAGGGACCAGTCTTTCCTGATAACCCTTGCCAACAAATAGGAGACAACGTTTTGGTATCTTTGCTTTCAGCAAACATGCTGGCTACACTTCTTCCACAACAGGTTTCATTGTTCTTCTTTGGGCAATCCATTGTACATTGTATATTGTTCATCAACATCATAGTTCAAAGATACCCATTCAGTTTCAGGATTTCTTATTCATTGCCCCTTTTCCACTTTCCCATGAGGCAATGACAAAATCAGGATGTAGGTCAGTCGCACCTTAGTCTTCCAAGTGACATCGTTTTTCTTTAGCACAAGATAAAAAAGGTCTTGTGTAGGCAGATTTTCCAAATGAAAGAGGTTGTTTGATTTTTTTTTTTTGAACGTTGTTCCTATGGGTGTCAAGTGTTGTTCCAAATAAAATGGAATCCTTTCTTCATTATTTTATCCATGTTGCATATCAGTCCAACTGTGAGGATTTGTGTTTGTCTTACATTGAATTATCATCCATTCTGAAGGTAGTAGACTTTGATATTCAGACGTAAGTATTTCCAGATGTCTTCCCTTTTAGAAAGCAAGATGATGTCACTGAGCCCCTCAGGTTGGAAGACATGAGACTGTGTGGATGCTATCACAACCTATTATGGACAACATTGAGGGAAGTGGATTTCAGAATGCCTAACTCTGCCCATACGGAGCCGTTACATAGACCAAGAGGAAGTCACATACAACAAGGGGATACTGAATGGCTGAAAATCAAAAATGTCGATGTAAGAGCTGCATACTTTCACTATTCTTATTAATCTGTGTGCTGAGCAAATAATCTAAGGAGAAGGAGCAGAGGAAGAATATTGCAACATCAGATCGTGAGAAAGAATCACTAACAACCTGTGATATGTAGATGCCACCATCTCAGACTTCTTTCAGTTGGTTAGCTCTCTTTATGATTTCCTGGCATAGGCACACCTGACTGTTGCTGGTGATGTAACCATTCACTGTAGCAGATGTCAGTCCTTTCATAGTTGTAGTTTGCTCTCTTTTGTGTTGCTGTGACCCTGCAGTTATATCATCAATTTATAATTACCAGCAGGGCCACTCAAGATAGATCGAATTCAGAGGTGCTTTCAGACTAACATAAATTGGGAAGAATATCTGTTTCTGTACACATTATGTATGACAGCAAAATGTGCTATCACAGTGCTGCAGGATGAGCCTTTCCTTTTGGAAGACACTCAGAATACGGACCTGGAAGAACTGCATCCTCAAAGTAGACTTGACCTTAATGACATGCATGAAGTAAAGCTTTGGGGACTTTCATTCACTGATGTGGTATGTTGGAAAATGAGAATAAAAAGCTACAAACACTTACTAGCAGATAGAACATGGGATATACAAAGTATAAATCAAAGAAGACTGGGAAAAAGCATGATTTTCCTTAAACATTTTTCTAATAAAAATTATAAAATACATGGCTGTTCACATGGAAGCAACACTCTCAAACTGTATGATAAATGGACCAGACTTTGAGCAATGTGGTTTAATTCATTGTTGGATGAGTGTATGAATGCATGGCCTGCAAGTGGGATTTTTGACAGGAGGCCCACAACCCTTCTTTGGTGAGTCATTGTGAGACTGAAGGATTTCATGCCGTCAAACCTAGCCCCAGGATGGCCCTCTGAGGCAGCTAATGTTCTGCTAACTGCAATGGCAGCTCACCCAAAGTAACACTTACCAGGGAACCAACACTGCTGTGTGACTTGACATATTGTAATTTAGTCTCCACAGCATTCCTCTGGGTGGAACATTCTTATTACCATTCCTATCTTATTAACAAGGGAACAGAGACCCAAAGAGTTGAGATAAATTGCCTTGGGTTGCACAGATAGTGATGAGAAGAGCTGCAGGTAAGCATGGGCTGGACAATTTCAGGCTGGGAGGTCTTCAAACCAAGTAGACTTCAAGTCAAGTAGACTCTGCTGCCGTGAAGGTCCTTATGTGGGTCATGGTAGAGCTATACCTCCCGTGGCTTTCATTGGCTGATTTTTTTTCAAAGAAGATGATCAATCAGATCTCCTTTTCAAGGTTTCTCTAGGTGAATGTGAATCCTGACTTTTAGACTGGCAGCAGAATACATTAACCATTTGCACCATCCAGGGACTTCTGGTGATCCTTATCATTGTCCTGTTTCACCTGTCTAAATCTGCTGCGCCAGGTGCCCTGAGCGTGATCATGAGACTGGCCGTTGGAAACCACAAGAAGCTTCCCTGTGGGTGTGTGCTCCTATAAATATTTCCCGTCGCACAAACCACAGGCAATTGCGCTCTGTTCCATAGAGTCACTGTGAGTCAAACTTGACCTGATGGAAGGGAGTTGGTGTTATATCCGATGGGAGGCTGACATCCCTGTACTAGCAACCTCAGGGACGGCTAAGAGTGAAGCACGGTGATTGACTACGTCTACCCAGAGCAGAGCCTTTCCGCTGCCACAGTGTATCCTATGGGCCCTCCACACTCAATGGGAAAGACCATACTCCATCCTGCCATGAATCTAGCTCTCTCCGATGCCCACCTCCTGTTCTCCAGCTCCTGCCTATTCTGCCATCTCCATTTCCATCAAGTGCAGCCAGCTGTGTTTCTTCCACCAGCACTGGGAGTGCACCATGGATGTTGATCCGCACATCATGGGCTGCTCTGTCTCTTGGGAAGGCATGCACAAGCAGACACTCAGTGGAACCTGGATCAGGGTCAGAGAAGCAAGCAACACCATGGGACACCATGGAATACGGAGGGTTAATTTTGACTGAAATCTTCTCTACTGTGGACACAGAGAACACCAGAGAACCTTCGCAGATGGCCAGCTGGAAGAGGAAGATTTCACCTTCAAATTGAAGCCCATCCAGGTAGCCTTTACTGACTTCTTGAAGGCTGTTGCCAAGGAAATCCTGGAATTTAACAATAAAATCAAGAAAACCACCTTTTTTAAGGTGAGTTTTCTAGCCACAGGTGCAGAAAATCAATGCGTGATAAACAGTTTTAGCTTTCCTTCCTAAACCACCAATTATAATTTCCAGGTAAGAAATATTATTTCCAGAATTAGGAAAACAGAACCTGCTCGTTATGAAATGCTTATTAGAGGCTATACATCTTTCCCTCGTGCTATCTCATTTATTTCACCTTCTCAGATTCTCTTTGAGGGGAAGCTGATACCTTACAAGCGAATACACTGAGGTACAAAGAGGCCAGGTCAGGCCTACAAAGCCTGGAGCGAAAAGGTCCCAGACCTCAGCCCCAGTGCAAGCTCCGGTTTCCTGGCTACAACATATAGTTGCTAAGTTCTGCTATATAGATGTTCAACTTATCATAACCCAATGTGACAGGCAGAACTGTCCCTTGGGTTCTTTTAGGCTGCTTTCCTTACAGGTGAAGATTACCAGGTATTTCTCTCACGGGGGCACTGGGTGGTATTCAAATACTAATTCTCTTGTCTTCCAGCTGAGTTCTCAAGTCTTTTACCCGGAAGGTCCTTGTCTACCACATAACTCACAGAAAACCTCATTTGGGGCTCCAGGACTTGAAAGTCACCAGGTGAAAGGATGGGAGGTAGGCCGTGTCCTTTGCAAAGTCTCAAAAAAGATGACATTGGCTTAGCTGGTTCACTGGGCATCTCCAGAGCACTCAGAAGTGCTCTATGGGGGGGTTTGCATCCTAAAATCTGTAGCCATCAAGTCGTTTCCAAGTCCTAGTTCTACTCAGAGTAGCATTGCTCCTTGGGGTTTCTGAGACTGCAAAACTTTATGAGAACAGGGTCTCCTCTTTCCTGGAGGAGAGGCTGGACTCAACCATCAGGTGTTCCTTAGCAACCTACTACTTAACCCATGGCACCGCCTCCCAAAGGTTGTTTTGGTTTTAGGCCACCTATTATGGGCCTCATATTGGAGACCTGGTGGTGGAGTGCTTATGCGTTGGGCTGCGATCTGAATGGTCAGCAGTTCAAGACCCCAAGACCCCAAGCTCATGGGAAGACTGGACTTTCTTCCCCTATAAAGAGTCCTGGAAATCCCCTAGGGAGTGGCAGTGAGTCCATGGCAGTGAGTACAGGCCTACCAAGGGGCAGGGCCAGTTCTATGGTAGAATTCTTGCCTTCCATGGAGGAAACCCAGGTTTGACTCTAGGCCATGACCTACTTGTCAGAAGAAGCTTTTGTATGCTCTTTGGATGAAAACTAGGGCTCAGTGGAGCTTCCAGACATTGCTTTCTTTTCTGTACCTGGAAACCATTTGAGTCAAATTGAGGTCACTCTTCTCTGAAGCTTTGGTAAAACTCACCAGTGAAGACACCTGGGCTGGGATTTTCTGTTGCTGTTGCTGTGAGATTTTTTCTTAATGGCAATCTTTGAATTCTTCTTTTGTTATGGGTCACTTTAAGGTTTCTGCTTCTGTTTTGGTGTAAGTAGGCAGTTCATTTCAGAAATGTGTCTTTCTTTTAGGTTTCCAGATTTATTGGAGCACATTTTTCAACATTTTTTAATTTTACTTTGGTCCTGTGTATCTTAGTTGATGCTGTCACATGTCACTCACTTAACTTCTTACTTTGCATCTTATAATTTTTCTCCTTTGTTCATTTGGACCATCAATAGTCAGTTTTATTGATTTTTCTCACAGCTCGAATGTATCGTCTTGTTGATTCCTTCTCTTGTCTTTCTGTTTCATTTAGCTCTGCTTTGATCTTGACTATGTTTTCATTTCTTCTGGCAATTGAACTTCTTTTGCTGCTCCGCTCTATGTTTAGTTTTAAGTGATTAATTTTGGTCCTTCATTTTTGAGATGTGCATTTATTACTATAAATAGTCCTCTGAGCACTGCTTTTGCTGTGTCTGAAAGATTCTGATGTGTTGTGTTTTTGTTCTCCTTTGCTTCTAAGAACTATTAAAATTTCATTAAATTTTTTTGTTTTATTCAGTAATTTTTAAGGAAGGTGTTACTTGGTTTCAAATTGCTTTTTTCTCTTGTCCTTTCCATTATTAATTTCAAGTTTTATAGTGCCACGAGTAGAGGAAATGTTTTGCAAGATCTTGATGTTTTTAAACACATCACGGGCTAAAGTATACCATCTCTTCTGGAGAAGGAACTCTGTGTCTTTGAGAAGAATAGGCACTGCGCAGCTTTGAGGCGTTGTGTTCTGTGTATGTCCATGAAGTCAAGTTAGTTCTTTGTGTTGGATAAATCTTCTCTCTCTCTCTGCTGAAAGGGCTCAGACGGTGCTTTGTGTTAGGCTTTGGGTTGCAGTAGTCCAGCTGCAGGAGAAAGCAGCCTCAGGTTGCTAACTACAGGGCCAGTGGTTCAAGATCAGTAGTCCCTCTGCAGGAGAGAGAGGAGAATGCTTGCTTCTATCGACTCCCAGTCTCAGAAACCCTATATAAGGTCACTGTGAGCTGGAATCGATTTAATCACAGTGAGTTTGGATCATGTTTTTGTTGTTTTGTTGTTGATTTTTAAATGGTTGTTCTAGCCATCATTGCAAGTGGTCCGTTAAAGACGCCTAATAAGACAACTCTAAGCATTTGCAACAGTGTCCTGCACATAATTGCTATTGAGTGGATTCCCACACAGACCACCCCAGATGTGCATAGTAGACACTTCTCCAGGAGGTGTCAAAGAAGATGGTCTTCGAGAAGCAGATCCCCTGGTTCCTCTTCCAGGTACCTCTGGGGCGATTTGAATTGGTGACCTTTTGGAGAGCACATGACTATTGGTACCACCCAGGGACTCCTGCCTTTAGTTTTTTTTTTTTTCCTAGCACACGCTGGAAGATCTTAGCTAAGCCAAGGAAGATGGAAAATAATAACACCTCACCTTGCCTGCTATAAGCCTGCTATAAGGGGCAGAAAAAGGAAGATCCCCTCAGAATGTGTAACTTAAGAAAATTTAAGGATGGGAATATTTTGTAGTTTGACCTATAATTAATTCCCAGGCTTTGGCTGTTATTTGACTTATACACACAGCAGCTTCACATGGATCAAGGTGTGGGCCACACTGAGGGACATTAGCAAGGAATGGCATTAGCAAGGAATGGACTTTCAACATGGGAACCATTAGCTCCCCTAAGCTCCAGGAAAAGGAGAGCAGCATAGACCTGGACCAATTATTAGGCCCTGTGTAGAGCTGTAATTCAGCAGATAGGCCAGGCCACAGGAACTGTGATCTTCTCTAAGGAAATAGAGTCACTGCCAAGCTGGAGCCCAGCAGGGATGGAGAAGAGCAATACTCCCACCTCTCTCTCCTCCTGCTCTTCAGTTCTGCCTTTGGTCAGACCCAGCCAAAAGCAAGAGGGCAAATGAGTTCAGTTAAAACTGACCCTACAGATCAGTCCCCCTCCTCAAGCTACCCAGATTCCAATGACATACACAGGATCTGGAGGGGCAAGTGGGGAATAACAAAGATGGGTTTCTTATAAGGGCTGAGCATTGGAGCTGATGCCAAATGGGTGCTTCTGGGCTATTAATATTGTTATTAGGGAAGAGACTTTGATGGCCCTGTAGGGGTGCAAAGATTCCAGAAAAATCAAAGAAAGAAAGAAACAGCATCCATTCAACCACAACAAGAAACACAAAGAGAGGGCACCTTTGCTGCCTGTCCCTGGCCTTATCTGTTCCCTGGCCCTGCTCCAAGTCTCCTTCAGCTCCCAGGAAGAGGAAATACAGCCTCTGATGCCCATGCACAGTCCCAGCCTGGCTGATGGTGTGAACAGCCAGCCTCAAGGTCTTTGGAAGAACTGGGGTTTCAATAGCAGATTGCATCCGGGAAGGTTTGTGGGGAGAAGCCATCAATCTTGTGGCATGTGCAATTTGCACAAGTTTGCAGACGCTGAGGACTTTTCCTGATGAATGAAAAACAATCAGGGCTGGATGAAATATCGCAGACTTTTATGAAGACTATTAAACCAAACCGGAACCCCCTCCGTGCCTCCAGTCCTTTCCCTGATGCATCCTCCGCATGTCTACTGTGCGTCTCCCAGCATTCCTCTGTTCATCTCCTCACAAAGGCGGCCAGGACCCTCCTGCACACTTGCTGGTGGGAGAAAGGCCTGTAGCACATCTGCCGCCTCTGCCGGAGACATCAGAGGGGCTCTTCTTTCTTTACATGCACACTGCCCTTCCAGGGGGCACATGCCAGGCTCTCCATTTCTGCTCTGCTTCTCCACAGAGCAGAGAAGCTAACAGAGGTCCAGCTCTCACCTCAATAATATCAGAAGTCCTAATGTAATTGATCTTTTAGGTCGGGTGTTTGGAGGACAGTTACCCAGTCCCCAGGTGATTCTAAGTGCAGTCAGGTTTGGCACCCCTGTCTATCTTGGGCAGGCATATCTGTCTTGAGCTGGATCAGAATCCCTCTGGCGGTTTGTAACTGCATAGCAAGGACTCTCTCCCACCTGGGTCTGTGAGGCGGGTCAAGGAGTTACGTTTCTAACAAGTGCTCAGGTGTCCTGACGCTGCTGGTTCAGGACCCAGCCTTTGAGAGTTACTGCCTTAGGCTCATTTGAACTGTGGGGCCACGGTCTTAAATGACTTGTCGAGTTCAAACAATTCTCCGTTGGTCTAGGGTCGACGGAAGTCTGTTTGTCTGTCTGATTCATTGACCCTGTGCTGCGGGCCAAGGCTTTCTCAAATACCTCTGGCATCAAATTTTCACAGGGTCTAAACCTACCCTCACTACTTTTCACATTGTTTTTAATGTTTCATTGTTGTATAAAGAGCCCAGACGGTGTGGAAGTTGTAGGGGGTCGCCTTGGACCGCTAACCACGTGGTCAGCAGTTTGAAACTACCAGTCTCTCCTCGGGAGAAAGAAGAGGCTATCTACTCCCAGAAAGAGTTACAGCGTCGTGAGCCCGCAGAGGTCACCTCTACCCTGTCCTACAGCGTCACTAGAAATCAGAACTGACAAGATGGTCTGAGCGTGGCCTTATTGACATAGAATTCACATATCATATGAATCTGTGGTTCAGATACTTAAAAAAAAAAGTTGTATAAATACCGCCACGATCAGTTTGGGGGCATTTTCTTCATTAGTGCATCCATGATGGTTAACATCTCCTGTCCTGCCATTGGCCATATCCCAGCCCCAAGGAAGGAGGCTGTCTCCGTGTCCACTGATTCTCTTGGGCGGGGACGGATTCTGCAGGCAGCCAGGAGTACAGGCTTTCTGGCGCACCCTGCTCGACTCCAGTGAAGTTTCTCGTGAGTGCTAAAGATGTGGTGGGAACTGTTAGGTTTCTCCAGTAAGAAATACATAGGTCCTGGGCTTCAGGAGAGCAAGAATTCACGCAGAAGCCTGTGATCCACGTGGGTTTTCATAGAGGAGAGAAGGAGTTTCCGGTTGTGCACCGGGCACCTCACACGCACAGGCTGGGAGACCTGAGGCTGGAGACAGCGCAGGCTGGCCCAGAGGAGCTGGAAAGAGGGCGCTGGGTTTCGGGGTTGGGTTTTTAGTGCCCTCCGCCCCGCTGGGAGGCGTGGTCAACGGACCTGGCGACCGGATTGGTTGAATTAAGCCCACCTGGCCTAGACTGGGGCCCACCCAGGTGTACTGCCCCTGGTTCTTAGGTGCACTGCCCCTTGCTGGCTCAGAGCCTGCATTCCTGGGTGTCCTTTAGCCTTTGTAGCCTTCCAACTTCCTGTAGGGCCCCCTAGGCATAGAGAGGGACAACCCCCCTATAGGCTACCTAACAAAAACACTTGAGGTTAGAAAGTGAGCAAGCACAAGTAAGCTTATTCTTCCTTTTTCTTCCTTTGCTTTCCGACAACTCTCTCCCTGTTAAGGATTGCAAATTTGAAAGTAGGGTTTAAATTCTATCAGTGCTGTGGGGCTGAGAGCGAGGCAGCTGTTAGTGACACCCACTTGAAGAATTTTTGAGGAGGTGGGGGAATAAAAGTGAAATTC
>PVJH01018262.1:0-45694 GCA_004026705.1 Nesogale talazaci | reverse complement strand
ATTTTGACTCTTGCCCCATTGGCAAATGAGGGCCCCAGAGGCCACACTCCCTCTCCATCATTATGACTGACTCTGCTTTGAGTGCCTTCTCACCTGAGAGACCCCTTTTCTGGCACAATCTCTGTGTACTGCTGCTGTGATGTTTAGTGTGGGATCATGTTTGCTGCTATTCACAAGGTGTTCAATGGCCAACTCCTCAAAAGTGTACAATCACTTCCTTCTTCTTAGATTGTCCTTAGTCTGGAAGCTCTGCAGAAACCTGTTGTTAATTGAAATGGTTATGGCATTGTGTCCTGCATCACATCAACAAGCAAGCTACAACAAACCGACAACAAGGTACTGAATAAGCAGTTAGTGGCTCCACAATCTGGACGCTTCCCTTAACTCCTCTCTACTTACCCTCTCAATACAAATAGCTACCATCTACTCTTGATTCTATTTCCTAAAAAAAATCTCTCAAATCTCTCCCTTTATACTATTCTTCCCTCAGTATGCAATTTATGGCAATCATTTTCCCCCTAGATGATAGCAATGACTCCTTCCTGGTTTCTCTCCTTTCAACATCACGTTACATTAATCTTTCTGTCAGATGGCAGCCAGAGTAATTTTTAGCAATATAAATGTTATGTTTACCCCTTCTGAAACCCTTCAAAAGTTTAAAATACTTTCCATGGTTCATGAAACTTTGATCTGAATGGAGTCTGCTTTTTCCCTCTAATCTCACTGTTTGTCTTTTGTATTTTACAAAACCATATTCATTTCTCTCCACAGGACATAGTATTTCCAGCCCTTTGGCTATTTAGGTCTAGTTCTTTATACTTGAATTGTTGATACTTCGTACAATAAAAAAGGAAGACAGAAGAATGGATGCATTCAAATTACAGAGCTGGCAGAGAGCACTGAATATACTATTTCCGGCCAGAAGCTGAGAAAGGGCCCTGAGAACCAAGGATGGAAGAAATTTGGGTTTGCCTTTTTTAGACATGTCATCCAGAAAGAATAATTGCTAGAAAACGGCATTACAGTTGGCAGAGTAGAGGCTCCATGAACACGGGAAACCTTCAATGAGATGAATAGACACGGGAGCAAAATCAATGAACTTAAAGACAGCAATGAGCATGATGATGACATAAGAGTATGTGTTATATTACTTTACACATAAGGCTGCCAGGTGCTGGAACTCACTTAATGGAAAATCATACCAAAAACAACTTATTTTTTTATAAAACATAAAGACCACAAAAGTTACTTCTATCAGGATGTATGTTTTTATTATTTAAGTCAGTCTAAGTGGTGTCTTGGAAATACCCCTTCCCTGACCCTGTTATAATATTTGGAAATATTTATTGCCTATTTACTGAAATATAGTTCTCACATACTTCATTAGAGCAAAGATTACTTCGCACTTTATGTCTCATTTTGAAGTAGTGAGTCATATTGTATCTTCTTATTATTTTTCACAATCCTATTTAAAAATAGGCAGTGTCTTCTTTAATTAAAAATCATTTTATTGGGGGCATGTACATAGTTTGTCACAATACATAGATAAACATACTGTGCCAAGCACTTTCACATGTCTACTGCTTTTATCATTCTCCAATCATCTGCCTTTTCCCTTGAGCTCCTGGTATTGGCTTTTCCATCCCTTCCCCCCTTCCCCTGCTCTCTCCTCCCTACCAACCCTCAATGCTTTATACATTATTATTGTTCTGTCATATTTTACACTGCCTGACCTCTCCCCCAACCCACTCCACTGATGCCCATCCTTCAAATAGGAGCTTATGTATATATCCTTGTGGTTGGTTCCATCTCTCTACCCCACCTTCTCTCAACCCTTCCAGCAGCTCCAATCTAACCACTAGCCCAAAGGGGCTCACCCATCCTGGTTTCCCCATATTTCCAGCTTCCCTCTCCACCAGTGTCCCTTCTCCAAGCCATCTGGATTTGTAAGGTAGAGTTGGGACCTTGATGGTTGGGGGGAGGAAGGCTTCAGGAACTAGAGGAAATTTGTATTCATCATCGCTGCCCTGTTGTACCTTGACTGGTCTGCCTCCTCCCCTTGACTCCCCTGTAAAAGGGTGACCAATTACCCACCAGTGGCCCTTAGGTCCCCACCCTGCTCTCCCCTCATTCGTGATGATGTGATTCTTGTTCTTTGATGCTCGATACCTGCTCCCTACAGCCCTCTTGATCACACAGGCTGGTGTGCTTCTTCCATGTGGGCTTTGCTGTTTCTGTGCTGAATGGCGACTCATTTATCTTCAAGTCTTTGAGACTCCAGACATTCAATCATTTGATAATTGGGCACCATTGTTTCTTCTATTCTGTTTGCGTCTGTATCCATTTGTCTTCAGCGATATCGGGAGTCAATTGAATAGGCAGTGTTTTATTTTCTTGCATATACAGACCCTATAATTAAGGTCTACACCTAGCAACAATAGTTCAAAAGAGAAGCCCCACTATTTTCTTCTCTGCTTTATTTATTTATTAAAATTATTTTGTCATTGAGAATATTGGTATATACTGCAAAACACACACCCATTCAAAATTCCCTCTATGTGCAGGTCTGGGCTCTTGATTAAATTCTTTGAGTTGTGTAACTACTTTTATCCTCCTTGACCCCAGTTGAATAAACTTATCACCTCCCGAGTTTCCCAGATCATCTTTTGATTTGCAGTTCTCAATTTGAATCTACTTGGTAGTGATTAAAAGGGCATCATTCTTAAGGCAGACATTTTTTACTAGTTAAGGGAAACAATTGTTTGGCATTAAGAAGACTTCATGTTCCAGTTTTATTTTAAGGTTTAAAAATTATATCAGACTAATTATTTCAGGGATTCATTTTTAGTTAGCTTTTATGGCTCCAGAAAATCTAAACTCTTTAAAAATATTACATTTTACTCTGAATTTACCCCTGTTTGAGTTCCATTCTCTATAGAATCCTTTATTTAAAAAGTTCCTTGCACTCCAGAAGTAAACATATACATAATCCTCCATTAACTATGATCTACTAGTATGTGTGACTAGGCATGCAAGTTGAATAGGTGTGGGAAAGAGAATAGAATTTTACTCATGAAGGTATCACCAGGGAATATGTCCACACATATATTTACCCACAATGTAAATATATCTATGCATATAGTAGAGCATTAGAAGTTGCAAATTATAAAAACTTCTTATCTATCACCAAACATTTTGAGAGAAAGAGTCACTGGGTATAGTCTTTGAGGACAATTTTGTTCTAAAAATTACTTTGGTGAGTGGTGAGACTTGGGTCTTCAAATCTTCTGGATACAATTATTTGGTCACTACCTGTATGGAATAAAGAAAAGTAAAGTCAATTGAAGACACATATACTCATAACTAGGCCCTGAAGTGGCCACACAAACCCTGTCCTCCATTGTCCAAAGATCAGAAGAACTGGAGGGTGCTTAATTTCCAGTATTGACTGCTCTGAATGGGACCCAATGAGAAGATATTGGATAAAGTGACAAAAATTATGAAACAAAATAAAGAATTATAAAACATACTAGGCTTACTGGACACACGGAGACTGAAAGAACCCCCTAAGACTATATGGCCTTTAATAACCTTTCACGTCTCAAATCAACTCACCATATGCTCAATTTTCAGTCAAGCAATAGATGAGTGTTTAAGGTGAACAGTATCAATTGGTATGTTCATAATTAAAAAAATAATCAGCCACTAAAGGTCAAAAGAGCAGTATTTTCCTAAAAGGCCAATTAAGAAATTAGAAATGGTTAGAAAAGAAGAAGTAAGGAAAATGGAAAGTTAGGAAAGAATTGAGATAAATGCTATTATATTGTGAGGATTGCAGTAAATGAACTGAAACAAAATGTGTACCCATTGTTCAGTGGAGAACTGACAAGCTGTGTATACTTTTACCCAATTTAAAATAAAATCTTTATAATTAAATGCTCCGTGGCAATGGAAGAAATGAGAATAATGCTGTTAAACAGTGGGAACTTTAGTCAATATTCCAAATCAGAATGTATGTGGGTTGTTGAATAGGAAACCAATTTTCTTTGTACACTTTCACCCTAATCTTATTTAAAAAGTTAAAAAGAGGGAGGGGGAGGGGGAAAGAAGGGGAAATATGGGGAGCTGGTACTGGGGGCCTAAGTGGAGGGAGAATGATTTGGGGGTGATGATGGCAACAGGTGTGGAAATGTGGTATGCATACAATTGACATGTGTTGATTGTGATGGGAGTTGTGTGGACCCTCAATGGAATGATTTAGAACAAAAGGATGGGGAAAGAGGAGCTTATACCAAGGGCTCAAGTAGAAAATATTTGAAAATGAAGAAGGCAACGTGTACAAATATGCTTGATACAAATGATTTGTTGAATGTTATAGGAGCTGTGGGAGCCCCCAATAAAATAATTGGAAAAAAATAACATACAAGGAGAAATACTAGTTTATAAAAGTTGAGGCTTAGTTTTCTGTCATTCTTGTATAAAGAAAGCATTCTATGAAAAATATTTAACATGCAAAAGAAAGTTAAGATGCACCATTGCTTAATTTTTATTGTGGTAAATAAAATGTAACTTAAGATATCACCCATTTCTACATTCTTCAGTTGTTCAATTCAATTGCATTAACTATGTTTATCATTGTTCAACCATCATCCTTATGTATTTCCAAATGTTTCCCTTATTCTTAATAGAAGCACAGATTGAACTAGACAGTGAATCTTCTTTTTCACCTATTTCCCAGGCATTTCTGGTAATTGCTTTCTAAACTTTGATCTTTATACACTTTTTAAAATTCTAATCATCTTATGCAGGCAGAATCATATGATATTTCTCTTTTATTGTGATTGACTTATTCCACTTAGCTTAGTATTTTCAAAGTTCAATCATGTTTAGCATGTTGTTGTTGTTAGCTTCTGTCAAGTGGATTCTGACACACAGTGACTGTGTACAGTAGAACTGACTACCACTTAGTTCTGTGCCATAGGTCATCTTCTGGTTCTGGTCTCAATTTCCAGCAGCTCCCTTCAGCTGTACTTGAGTGATCTTCAACACAACTTTGCTTGCAGGTAATATTAATGATATTGTTCTGAATTTGCACATTCTGTTGGGTCACCTTTCTTTGGAATGGATACTAAAATGGATCTCTCCCAGTCAGTTGGCCAAGTAGCTCTCTTCCAAATTTCCTGGCATGGATGAGTGAGTGTTTCCAGTGCTTCATCAATTTATCAGTACATTTAGATTTGTATTCTATCAATTCCTGGAGCCTTTTTTGGGGGGGGGGGGCTAATGATGGTATCTTGAACTTCCTCCCTCAGTACCATTGGTTTTTGTTCGTATCTTACCCAAGAAATGGCTAAATGTTGATTAATTCTTTTTGGTAAAGTGATTCTGTGTAATCTTTCTATCTTCTTTCCATGCTTCCTACATCATTTCATATTTTCCTCAGAGATTCTTTCAACCTTACAACTCAAGGCTTAAATTTTTTTCCCTTCACTTCTTCCAGTTTCAAACATACTGAGCACGTTCTTCCTTTTGGGTTTTCTAATTCCAAGTCTCTGTACATTTAATTATATTTGACTTTCTCTTCTTCAGCTCCTTTTTGAAAACATCTAGTCAGATCTTTGACGTCATCATTCCTTACTTTACCCTTAGTCACTCTGATTAAGAGTATCCCTCAGGATCCCTTCTGATATTCAGTTTGATCTTTCTTGTCTTTCCCCTATTTAATGACCCTTTGCTTTCTTCATGAATGGTCGTCCTTATCTCTCTCCTTCTCATCCTGCTCTTCAAGTCTTCTGTTGTTAGTGTTTACTGTCTTACACATGTTCATGAGATGTCTTTATTTCAAAATGAATGCAATACCTCTTCTTGAATCTGTCATTCCTCTATAATAAACCATATGATTTTATTATTTGAAATGGACAATACCAGCCATTTCAGTTCACATACATGCCTATCTGTTTCCATATCATTTTTGATAACTCCCAATTTTCCTAGGTTCATACTTTGTATGTTCCAGTTTCTGATCATATTTTCTGCTGTTTATTGCCATTTTGAGTCATGGTCCATCAGCAAATGAGGGTCCTGAAAGCTTTAACTCAGTCCCTTGTCCCTATGGTAGACTCCCCCTGAACAGGCAGGCAGTCTTCCTCAATCACATCTTGAGTATGCTTCAGCCTGGAAGACTCATCTTGTGGCTCCATCTCTGATGATGTTTTGCTGTTTTTTTTCATGAGGACTTAGTAGCTGACAGTGTTTGGATGCTGTCCATATGGTCTTCAGTGGCTAATCCCTCTGAAGTGGACAACTTTCCTCTTCTTCAAATCTATTCTTAGTTTAGAAGCTCTGCCATAACCTACTCACTTTTTGGGACCTTGTTGGTATTTGATATAGCAGTGCCCTAGCTCCCAGCATCCCAGCAACAAACAAGCCACCACTGTATAACAAAGTGACAGACACACGTTAGATTTTTGCTTTTTCTTTATGGCGAATTATAGTCTGATGTTATAGATAAATATGCATTTGTGTATATACAAATATATTCTGTTGTGTGCATGTTTATGTGTTTAGATATTTGCAGATATAAACACGAACACTATTTTAAGACACTTCTTATTTTATTTCTCTTTCACAAGTGCACGTGGTTTAAAAGGAGAAACCCAAACCAAATTCATGACCATGGAGTCAATGTCAACTCCTAGTGACCTGTCAGACAGGGGACAGCGACCCCTGTGAGGTTCTGAAACTGGAACTGTTAAGGGGGTGGAAAGTAGACAGGAGCTGTTTTATCTATTGATGAAACTCCACTGTCTAAAAATGTGTATGGTTCACAAAAAATACACTCATCGAATATTTGTTGAATAAAAGAACAGACTTGTGACATTCATAAATCAATTAATTTCAATTATCCATCCTAAAGCAGCACAAATTAAATTTCACTGCAGCAGATGTTTCATTGATTTTTCTTGTGACTGCAATGGGTGCTTTATAGATTTTGAGTATATCTGTATTGACAGAGAGCTTTTAAAAAAAGCCTGTACCCTAAAAGTCATAATGTAATACTTTGTACAGAGTAGCTAATGAGTGCTGCCCATGAGGACCGGTTAATTAGTTGGCTATTATTTCCCAACCCTCTGGATCTATTTAAAAGTTTATATAGTTTTTTTCATATGTGGTGGCATTTAAGTTAAAAAAGGAGAAGGGGGAATTCAAAGAATGACTTATAATCAGCTTTTCTTTCTTTTTTTAAATCTTTCCAAATTCTTCCTTTAATGTCAGGTAGTACTTCACCTCAAACACACACAGTATATATTCCTCAGAGAAAGGGACCCGAGGGTGTGAGAGTCACACAGTGGTGCAGGTCAGTACAAACCTCGGCCCAGCCCAAGGGAGCAGTCAAGGCCTAGAAGGGTGCTATGCACTGTTCCCTCCCCATTCATTTTTCCTACTGGGCTTACACAATCAGTCAGCTTTTCTATAAGAGTATAACAACCTTCCTGATTTTCTACTCTATTCCTTTTTTCCTCTTTATTATAATGACTTTCAATGCAAAAGATTTACCTGACAGCATACTATGCACTAGGGAATGCTGCAGACATGGTACCTTGATACCTGCAAGAGTGGAAGGTAGAAATAAAGGGTCACATGTTTGCACATTTTCAGCCAGATAATGTTAAGTACTTTATAACTTTAATCAAAAGGCTGACCAGGCCCATCTGTCTCCAATATCCCATAGTTACACAACATTGGTTTATTTATATATAAAACATCTTCACTCCCACCAAGTTGATTGCATTTCTTAGTGGCCATATAGAGCAAAGTAGAACTCTCCCCATAGGTTTCGGAGGCTGTAAATCCTTACAGAGGTAGAGTCTCATCTCTAACCCATACACTGGCCGGTCAATTCAAACTTTTGACTCAGATTATTAGTCCAATGAGGCATAGCCTATGACACCATCAGGGAGCCTTCATGTACAATGGTGCTAAGAAGTGCACCATGCAGAAAACCTGTGTCATTTTGTGATTACATATCACAGTAATCTGGTTGATATATTATCTCTTTCTCTCTTTCTCTCTCTCTCTCTCTCTCTCTCCATATATATACACACACATATATACATATATATAGTAATCTGGTTAGTAGAGTCTCTCTCTCTATACACACACACACACACACTTGTCATCTTCAAAATTGCTGTGTCAAATCAAAATCAGGTTTACTTCAATGATCTTTTCTTAACACTAAAGAATAGATGCTTTCTCTTAGAAAGCCTGAGATATGATGGAACATTTTTAAAAAATATGTATTTTATTTTATTTATCTTTTTTGGTTTTTCTTTTTTTAAATTTTTAATCATTTTATTGGGCTCTCGTACATCGCTTTTCATCATACATAGTTCAATACATAGTTCTGCCCCCTTCAGTTTAGAGATTTGGAAACAAGCCTATCGTTAGAGGCAGAACTAGAATTTAGATACCACCAATCTCAATATCTTTGAGTGTTTAGAAGTTGCATATTAAGAAAAGTCCCCCAAGAAAAGCCATATTAATAGGGCCACTTGTGTATTTTGTCTTGGTCCTTCCTTCTCAGAATCTCAGGGATGTGCTTTATTGATGCGTGTGTGAAGTTAAACATCAGTCACACCTGGATTCAAGTCCCAACTCACTTTAATCATTGGCATATGCAGCGGTTTGTTCTTGTTTTGAATAGTGCTGCATCAGACAACGAAGTTCCCTTCGTATCATGACATTGAACTCTACTCTTCTCCAGTCCCCTTTCAAATGCCTTTCAACCTCAGTGGCTTTTCTTTTTGAAATATATCAGACAACATTGCATTAGTATTCGGAAGGTTTTCCGTGTCTCTCCCCTTAGAAGTTGGCTGTCTTTTTCTTCTTGGTAACCTGTGTTCCACTGGGAACTCTGTGGAAACCTACCCAACCCTGGTGAATCTGCTGATGCTGGAAATAGCAGTTCTAGAACTTCCAGTTCCATAGCAGCCTGTGAGTCACCCGACTCCACCTGACAAACAAGGGGTGGAACGAAGCAGTATTTATCCACAAACTTCTCCCTACCCCGATTCCCCCAAACAGCTGCGCTCATGCTGGTGGCACCTGGGCAGCAAGGGAAGGGTGGTGGAAAAGAAGTTCAAGTGGACAACGATGGTGGCCTTCACCAACGGGGTTTAAGATCTTTCACGTTTGCCAGTTTTACAAAGCACGCACGCACTCTCATAAGGAACCCCTCGCGCTGTTGGGAGCGTCGGCGACAACGAGGATACTTGAAGGTTCGCTTCTGTGAGGTCATGGTGAACCTGTGGCTGGCAGCAGGGCTGGGCCGCAGCAAGAAGGGATGATGTTGTCGAGCCTAGGAGCTGGATTTAGTCCCAGAGCAGTCCAATTCTCTCTCCTTGTCCATTCCAGAGTTGGTCCTCAGCAAAACCAGACCACAGGGGAAAACCACTCTTCGTTTTTTCCTCTTGGTACTGGTCTTTTGAAAAAATAGAGTTTGAGAACTAGGTTTGTGGTAAGGAATATTCGTTTTTCAAATATCGTCAGCAAGCCCACTTCCTTTCAGCATAAGAATGCTGTCATATTTTGAAGCTCCTCCCCGCTACATATTATCAAAAGGATAATTGAAATCGCTCCTCTGGAACGGGTGGCAAATAGCCAGAGTTTCAAAATCAAATAGAAAGGGAACAGCCACAGGCCCCTTTGAAAAGGAAATGATGGATCAGCGCGGTGCTCTCCTCCGAAGGCAGGGCGGGGGAACGCCATCAGCCCCCGTCACAGGTGTGTTACTTCCAGTTGCTGAACCCTCGAGTAGGCAAGCCGTGATTAAGTTACACAAGCAAAGGGCTCACCCACCTGAATGTAATTTGCTACGCAGCACATGAAAGTCGGAAGCCATTACCTCATAGCGTTATTCAAGGAGATGTGCTTTCAAGACTTTGCGTGCATGCTTTAGTCCACCTAAAAATGAAATGGTTTTCAGATTCTTTAATATCTAGATTCCTGCTGCGACCTCGCTGGCACACACAGGCATGTGATGCAGGATGCAGTCTTCAGACAAAAATGATGACGCTCGGGTAGCCAGACCGTGGGAGGGACTCGAAGGTTTTATCCTCAGAAGAAAATCCTTCCTCTTTTTCGTGTGGAGTCTGTTTTCTAATACTTATGGGGGTCTACAGAGGACATGGCAAAATAAAGCATGCATTCAATTCATAGACACTTTATGGAGTGTGGAAAAGTAAGCTTCGTTTTTGGTGCCAGTATGTGCTGGATCCAGTGAGGAATATTTAGGTAATTTCTTAGTTAGACTAGTAAGGTCTTAACATAATAGACTGCAAAGTATAACAGCGCTTCCTAAAATCAGCACTACTGCTCCTTGGAGCGGGCTAGAATGATTGAAAGGGGTTCCCATGCATCGGATGGTGGTACAGTCATTTTTAAGTGCCAAGGGGGCACTGAGTAGCTTGTTTGTTTTCATGAAAAAGATGCAGCAGGCCAAATAAGTTTGGGGATCTATGATATATAAAACCAAAGAGTAAGGAACAACTAAAACTTCACTAAAGAATAAATAGAAATAAGAGAAAAGAAAAATGAGAATGGGATTGCAGTTGGGAAATGGAAACCTCAAAAGTGATTTTGTGTTCAGTGTGCAGACACGTTATGTGAACATGAAGGGAGTGTGGGCTTTGGGTGTACCAATACCGGGCCATCAGAAGCAGAATGCTGATAGCACTTATCTAAGCCTACTCTAGGGAAGAGGATGTCTTGGAGGAGCTATGTCCCAGGAGATAAAGAACTCTTTATGTCTCATCTGCTCACATGAAGTGCCGTTCTTGGTTGCTGTCAAGTTAGCTTCTAATCATGACAAACGAGAAGAATAAAACGAACCAGTGCTGATCCTGTGGCATCTTCACGGCCACCTACTAAGCATATGTCAAGTGAATTTATGAATAAATCAATGGGGGGCCTGGCTCTTCTTTACCAAATTACTGCATCTTATCCACTAACACCTCTTGCCTGACTCAAGGCTTCCTAAGCAAGCATACAATAATTTGCATTCTTGTATAACCTTTAGACATGGAAAGAGATTCTGATTCAGGCAATTGTTTTTCTATGCTAATGTGGGCTTGTTAGTTGATGCGGGACTCCTCTTGTGAACCTAATGATTCTTACTCATGGTGACAAATTTACGCTTAATTTCATTTTATATTTATACGGAACTCCATGGAAAACAGTCAGGTTGACAATCCAGTTTCGCTCTTACCCTCTCGGGAACTCATGGAGGCATTCTGCCCTGTGCTCCAGCCTCTCGATGAGCTGGCATCTGCTTGATGGGAGTTAGAATTTGATCTTACAAGTCCTCCAGCTCAATGGTTCGTTCATATCAAGAAAGAGTGTGTGATCATTGTCACAGCCAACTTTGTAGCTCCACCCTGCCTCCCCTGCCACCACTCTTTACACACTGATGTTGAGTTCCCATTTTCACCTCCCTCTTCCTCTATGATTCCAGGTAACCATCAATCCCATTACAATCTTCTTCTTCTTTTTTTTTTCATGGATCCCAGTTTCCCTCTCCAGATAACCATACAAGTCTAGGGCAGATGCCATGCAAGGGTTCACCAAGGATGATAACTTAAAAACTGATAGAGACCTCTGTATAAAAGAAAGCAGGGAATAATTAAAGTTTTCAGTAAGTTCACATTGAGCTTGTGGGAAACTGTTGGTGGTTTTAAGTCAGTGGTTCTCTATTCATGGATCACGCCCTCTTTAGGGTTGAATGACCCTGTCAGAGGGGTCACCAGATTCATAAAAGTAGGAAAATTATAGTTATGAAGGAGCAATGAAAATAATTTTATGATTGGGGGGTGTCACCACACATGAAGAACTGTATTAAAGGCATTAGGAAGGTTGAGAACCACTGTCTTAAGTAATATTCTATTTCATTAGGGAATATTTTAGATTAATCAATATTTCTGATTAGCTTTGCATTTTTGAGGATCTTTAATTATTTTTAGAGATTAAGGATCTATGGCAGTAGGAAATGTGTTAATGTCATGATACTAGACACAAAGCCTTTCTTAAGTAGGATAAAGGAATTCTTGAGTGGAATAAATGGTTAACACACTCAATTGCCAATGGACGTGTGGCAGGTTCTTGTTCATTCATATGTCGCTCAGAAGAAAGGCCAGGCAATACACTTTGGAAAAATCACATTTGAAAACTCGTAGGAGCACAATTTCAACACTCATACATGAGTTCATGGTGAGTTGAAGCCAACTTGACATGAACTTGTTAAGTAGAATAAGGCATGTGGATCCAATTGGACATGGGGCAGGCAGTGGGAGGTTGCTTTCTGCAAAATAGATAGCTTAAGGATTAAGAAGTTGTAGAAGGTATGTCATGGTTAGATTTTAGGCCAACTTGTTCCTGTGTAGAAATTGGGGTGGAGTGTAACCTAGCAACCAGGTCACAACTTGATGACACCTCCTTGGATTGATGGCCTATTTATCAGAGATGCAGTGGAAAATCTCTCTTTCTTGTCTTTCTCCTGTCTGATTGTTAGGATTCTGCTTACTTGGCTTTTAGAGCTATCAGCTCATGTCCTGCCATATTCCATTGGTTTGTTATCTTCCAGCTTCCCACTCCATTGTTCTGTTTTGTTGACTGGGAGCTATGTGAATCAGGAGGTGCTTCCAGCTAACATTTGACTCATGAGCACAGGTCGGACTGGGTCAGTTTCTTGATAATTAGTTCTTTCTTGAATGTATATATATATTCATATATATGTGTATATATATATGACAGTCACTGATCTTATTTTTTCTGGAAAATTTAGCTGAACACAGGATTCTATTTTTACTCTGATAGTTAAAAGAAATGACACCATTCTTCGTTACTTTGTGATAAGTCTGTAGTAGCACAAGCCAGAAGAAATAATGAAGGGTAGCAGGATGTCCAAGGTAGGAAAATGTTGGAAAGAAAATCACTCCTTCTGGCCATGAGTCCATCATTCGACTATATGATGTTGCTGCTTTTCCTTATCACATGCTCAAGATGCTCTCAATAGGATTTCCTACCCGTGGTGATGGGGAAATAGCTGAAGAGAATATCAATGCCTCTGAGGAACCTCTGGCCCTACTTCTTCCAAGTTTCATAATTTAGCAATGTTATAATAATCTTGACAATCTCTCGTTATATAGCGGTAACATGTTTGGCTGCTAACCACAAAGTCAGCAGTCCCAAACCACCATGTTCCATGGAAGAAAGATGTGGTTTTGTATTCCTGTAAATTTTACAGTGTAAAGAGTTACAGTCTAGGAAACTCAAAGGGACAGTTCAATCAGCATCAACTCATTGGCAGTGAGTTTGATTTTTGAAATTTTATAGTAACTTTTGATGTCTACCAATAAGTCACCTTGCATATTATCTAAACAACTCTATAAGAAGGATTTTAATATTCCCTTAGATTTGGAGAAGAATTAAGTGAGATTCTAAAATCCCTTCATGCATCTATGTCCCTGGTTTACCTAAGAGACATCAATGTTATTTTATGATAAAGAACAATATCAATTGTCCCCTTAGCGCATTAAGTAATTTCATTGATAGTGTCATTAATTTAGCTAAAGGAATAGAATTGAAACTACTATTGAGAAAAGAAAATTACACAAATACATGCTGGCTTTTCAGACAGAAATACATGAATTGCTGATTTATGTAGATTAGAGATGATCTCTTTTTGATATTTGTTTAATAGAATTTCAAGCACAAATAAGAAGTATACAGATTGTCACAAGAATTTTACATATATATAGAGAATTAAGACTTATTATCTGTGTTTAAGTGTTGCAAAGTGAAGCCTTTTGAATACTTAAATTCTGCAGAATATGGTGAAATGACTGGCCTACTTAAAATATAGAAAACATATTGTAGGATAAAGCAGTTTCTTCCAGGTCTCCTGAGCACCTGCCTGTGTCCTAAATGCTCCATCTCCATCTCCTAATCCCAATACTCTTATACCTATCCATGTCATCAATTTAAAATTCAGGATCAGAGTTGGAAGGGAGAATACTTCTTCCACACTGCAGAACTACAGCTCGCATTGAAACATGATATTACATGTTGTAATATCAGTAATTCATTATTTTGAATCACACCTCACCTTACACATGTGTAGATTCGTCTTTCCACTATTCAGAGAATGATATTAGATTCATTCCATTTTGGCTGATTTAACTGATTTGAAAAATAGAACAGATGGTTTGTCAGGTATTGACATGGAATGCTATCTTTTATTGCCTCCTAATGCTTTATGAAGGTTGAGACTAGCCACCTTCCTATTCTCTGGAGAGTTTGGGTGGTAAGTCCTCCATCCTTTCTTCATTGTGGATATTCAATGCTATTCCTGAATTAAGCCAGACTTTATGAGAGATGTCTGCTTTAACAGGAAATCTTCTATCCTCTTCTCACATTGTCTTTAAAAAATTTCATTTGACCTTATGTCATTAGTTTTCATGGAAAGATGTTATAAGTAAAAGCCTTCTAGGGTGGTTCTTTATAAGAAATCAGAGGAGAAATTTATCAACGGGCTTATTAGGGAAAACAGTTTTGCTTCTTGTGAGTTACATGTTCACTTTCATCTGATGAAAATCATATGTTGTATAACTAATTGTGTTTTTCTTATTGGGTTGATCATTAACAATCCCAGAACTAAATATGCAAGTTTCCCACTAATAACAATTCTTCCTTCTTTCTTCACCATACTGCCTGAAAATATCTGATGGCAGTTATTACTTCTTCTATGAGGCCTTCTTTGATTTCTTAGTTTTAAATTAGAGTGCTTTTTAATGTTTTAAAACATCTGATGCCTCTTACTGCACTAACCACACTGTGTGTGTGTGTGTGTGTGTGTGTGTGTGTGAGAGAGAGAGAGAGAGAGAGAGAGAAGAGAGCCTTGTGATTACTTGTTAAGTTCCTGAAAAAGCAGAAAATTTAAGTACTTGGCTTTTGAAAATAGATAATCTTGGATTAAATTTTGCTCTTGCCAGCTTTGAGATCATAGGAATAGTGTTTAAACGATCTGTTTCTCAGTTTGGCTGTCTGTAAATAGGGGTTATCTTATGAGCTTGCCTCATGAGCTTACTATTGCATGGATTTAATGTCCTAACACATTAAGACCAGGCTTGATAGAGTGAGTAGTTACAAGTATTTCTCCCTCTTTTTAATGTTTTTTTTTCTTATGATTTCCCCCCATGTCGCAATCTAAACACTGAATCCAAAATTATTAAGTCATCAAATTTTATTTCCTTAGAACCTACCAGAAGTTCTTTCTAGTTGCTCTCAATACAAGAACTGCTACTCACAAGATGAATTTTAGGTGAGTTGTGCTTTTTGTAGAACATACCACTTTTGTACAATAAGAAAACCGAGGGACTGTAAAATTGCACTGATGTGCTTCTCAGTATATGTTTCTAGGTGATATGAAGGATTCTCTCTACTGGAAAATATTTATTTATTCATTTCACAAACATTCACCAAATACTAGTTCTGCATTATGTACTCTTTCCAGTATTGGGGATGAGATGAAAAACCAATCTTCCAGTGGAAGAAAATAATATGATTTGTTTTAACTGGACCTTGAAAAGGAAAACTGCTCAAATCTAGTAGTGAGTAGCAAACAGAGGAAACAAGTGCACTGCTTTTGAGTCACTTCTGGTTTGTGGCCGCTCTATAGGACAGAGCGGGATCGCTCTGTAATATTTACAAGGCCATAAGTATGTATGGGAGCAGATGGCCTCACTTTGCTCCCATGAGGTGACTGAGGGACTGGAACCACGAACCTTTCTGGTTAGCAGCAGAGTGCTTAACCACTGCACCTCCTTGGCTCCTTGATTTGCGGTGGCATGGGCATGCATAAGAAAATTCATTATTTTATGAATATGCTTGGATTAGCACAGCAATACTACGAATATTAGTTTCTTGCAGAAAGTTTCCCCCCTTCTTTAGTTATCTTTTCGAAACACAGAAAACACAAACATTAGTGTTTTGCTTGCGATTAACTCTGGTACACGGTGGAACTCTATTCATAGTTGCAGACATTATATTTGAAAACCCTCTCACATCGTTTGGCCTAGTTTACCAGGTTCTGTTTGACCTTAGTAAGGGCCACTACAGATCATATCAAAATCTGGACCCTGCCTTTTAACTAGTCCAGGTACTAGCGATAGTAGGTTCTATGTTGGGCGGCAAACCACCAGGTCAGCAGTTAGAAGCTACCAGTCACTCCCCAGGGGAAGGACAAGGCTTTCTACTTCTGTGAAGAAATTCCATCTCAGAAACCCACAGGGGCAGTTTTACCCTGCCCTGGTGGGTCGCTAGAAGCTGGAATCCACTCACTGGCAGTGATGTACAGGTGGGTTATGTGATAGATTGCCAGCAAAACACCAGGGGTTCAGATCTACCAGCCACTCCATGTGAGAAAGATACAACAGTCTGTTTTTTGTTTTAATGCCTACAGCCTTGGAAATCAACGCTGTGAGACAGTTCTACTCTGTCCTAGAGGGTCATGGTGACTCAGAATCTATATGGTGGCATGGGTTTGACTTTGGGTTTCTATTTTTCTCATTGGTCTTCTTTCAAATGAACTATTACATGAAATGAGCACTGTGCTCTTGCATTTATGTTGTGCTTTATAATAGAAGCTGCTATGAGCCTCTTGGTTTTTTTGCTTTTATTCCAACTTTCTTTTTCTTTTTTTATTTATTAAATCATTTTATTGGGGGCTCATACATCGTTTTTCACAATACATAAATAAACATACTGTGCCAGGTACCTTCACATGTCTGCTGCTATTATTGTTCTCTAATCATCCGCCTTTTCCCTTGAGCCCCTAGTATCGCCTTTTCCATCCCTTCCCCTCTTCCCCTGCTCTCTCCTTCCCACCAACCCTCAATACTTTATAAATCACTGTTGTTCTGTCATATCTTACACTGCCTGATCTCTCCCCCAACCCACTCCCCTGATGCCCATCCTTCAAATAGAAGCTTATGTGTATGTATATCCTTGCAGGAACCTCTCTTTTTTAAAGGAAAATGTTAAGGAAAATGTTTAGAGGCTTTTGATGTGTAAGGTATAAAATGGTTTCCTGGTAAATAATCTTCCTCTTTTGTCCCATTGTGAAAATTTTATTTTTTAACTCTTAGTTATTCCATGTGCTTTTAACTTTAGTTATCAACACACTCTCTAGCTGAGCTACTCCCTATTTCCAAGTTTTGGAAGGCTGTGATTCTTCCAATATGTGATACACTGCTGTTGTTGTTAAGAGACCATTGAATAGGTTCCACCTTAGAGGGACCTTATGTACAAGAGAACAAAACAATGTTCAGTCCCGTGTCACAATATTATGTGTCAGGACCCATGGCTGCAGCCACTAGCCCATCACAGACCTTCTTCTTTTTCATTGCCCTCTTCATCAAGTATGCTGTCATTTCTAGGGGTGGGTCTCTCTGGAATATGTGGCACATGTTTTGCCATCCTTGTGTTAAGGGAGCATTCTATCTATGCTTCCTCCAAGGCAAATTTGTTCTTCTCGAAGTCTATCTTACTTTCAGTGTTCTTTTCTAACACCACAACTCAAGTGTATCATTTCTTCTCTGATATTACTTATTTTTGTCCAACTTTGACATGTATTTGTGATAATTGAAGATACCATGACTTGAATCAAGTGCACCTTAATTGTCAAAGTGATATACTTACTCTTTAGCACTTTAAAGAGACCATATGCAACACCTGCGCCCAGTGTAATACATTGTTTGATTTCTTGACTGTGGCTATTATAAGTGCTATATCCCAGTCTGTAATTATGGGCCAAGATTCTGTCTCCTGGACATATTTATCAAAGCTGTTACCATTTATGCTATTGCCAGCTTTTCTTCTTTCCACTTGTGGCAGTTATCTGTCAAATTGAGCAGAGGGGTGAAGTCTAGCCTGTCAATCAGACTGCAGCTTGAGGACCTCATTTGGAGGTATAAATAGAGAGATATATAGGCAATTGCTCATTTGGAGGCATTTGGAGATAAATAGCTCTGTGGAGATAGACCCACTCTCCCTTCTTCCCCTTTCCTGCTGTTGAGACCCTCAGAGAGCCAGAGGAGACAAGTAGAGACCAGTGCCAGCATTAAGATGCTGCCACTACCACTGGATCATAAGACTTTTCATCCACTGGCCTGTGATTTTCCCATATTCATCATCCTTGCCTGTGCTGCGTGAGTCTAAAAAAGGAATCAGACATATGGGCTAATATTGAACTTATGAACTTGATCTGGACTGGGCTGGGATGTTTTCTTAATATACAATTGCTCTTTGATACAAAGTACTCTCTTCCATACATATGAATCTCTCTGGATGTGTTTATCTAGTCTGCCCAGACTAACATGCCACTCATATGTCCACCTGGCTTATACTCCCATGCCTTGATCATTTAAGAATCATGAACAGTTCTCTCACTCGATTGCCTATGACTTAACAGGAATCCTTTCAGCATTTGAAGACATTTTTGTACTGTATATCCTCATATTTTATCAGGGACATTTAGCACATATGACCATTTTTACTATAATTTTAAAAAATGAATGCTGGGCTAAAAATGGTTTCCATATTTAGATAGTTTACACATGTAGTCTCTTATTCTAACCACTCACCAATTAAGGCATGTTTCAGGACTGCTTTTAAATGCTTCTTTCAAATGACCATGAAGGCCAAATTTAAACAATACCAGCTTTTTCAAAGGAGGCACTGAAGTGAATAGGAATTTATTTCAGTTTTATAGAGAACATGTGAATACTCATTCGCAAACTTGAGAATACTCATTCTCCTCAGATAAATGATATTTTACAAGAATTTATTCCTGGTTTCCAATGGCATGGACATGATAGGCTTTATCACTCATTACATATGTGACCTTAGATAAGATATATAATAATTTTAAACAGTCATTTTCTGATTTGGAAATATTTATTTAGGGTTTTTTAAGCTACAACCTATGGATAGTGTTTCCTGGAAAATATTTCCATTGGTTAAAAATAAACCTAGAAGATAAAGTAAAGATGAGCATAAGAAATAAAAATTGTGATTAATATTTACTCTTTTCGGGGAAATAGGTGTGAACAGACAATTACTTTATGTTGTTTTTCTTTTTCTTTTTGATCCTGGGATGAAAAATACATTTGTACCCCAAATATATGAAGAGTGCCTACAGTGTAACCAGGGATTGTATCAAAAAAATAATACTCCGCCTAATATAAATAAATAACAATTTATGCACTATTGATATAACAATGCTAGGCATATAGACAAACCATTCACTCACAGACACAGAGACATACAAAAATATGGTATTATTAAAAGCATGGGTAAAAGGTGGCCAATCTCAGTAGTAGCTGGAGACACAAAATAAGCAATGGAATATTATGTTGCATCCATAAGTTGATATAGATTTAAAATGGTAATATGTATTGCTGGCAGAAATACGATTATATAATTCTAGATGCTAATTTGGCACCATGTCTGTAAAGTCTTAATACATAAAGTTCTAATACACTGTAAATCTATAATCTTTTCCTAGAAATTTGTCCTGCATAGCCAGAGAACACACACACACACACACACACACACACGGAGCTCTGGTAGGATTGTCTTGGGTTGCTAGCTGCTAGGCCAGCAGTTTGAACCTGCTCCTTCGTGGGATCAAGATGAGGCTTGATTTTTGGTGTATATGTATGCTTATATATACGGTATATACACACACATTGTCATTATTGATTACATTTTGTCATCATCAATGGGAATTCAACACAATATGTGGGTTTAGCTTCACCAATAAGTCATAAGATATAGTTACTATGCTAACAACAAATCTGTGCGTGTCTTTGGTCTCCCCATGTCAATTCATGGGGACTCAGGTGAAAAAATCTTGATCTGGCTCTGCTTTTTTCTCCTTCTCTTATTCTATGCCTGCCAATCTCCAAGTCCATTTCTTGATTTCTTAGCTGAAGTCTTTTCTTTTGTCATGCTGTTTAGGCAAGCATAGCAATTGAGGAAAATGAAGAGTCCATGTGGTGTGAGGGCCCCTTAATGCACTGACTACTAGTTGTTGCTTAGTAAGAGAGTCTCCCGCTGTCAGTGGAGATAGTAGACATGTTCACCAGACTTAAGTAAATGGTCTCAAGGGTAAAACCAAGTAATGAATGAAAATGCTTTATCAGGAGTAAAGCACATGAGGAAGATGAGGTATGCTTTGCACATGTGTGTTCACGGCCACAGGCCAGTGGCCATACCCACAGCAACCAAGGGGGTGTGGAAGCTAGCAGGGTTGTGTGTCTGAGGACCTATTGCCAGCCTCATTTCTGCCCGGAGGGACTATGATTCACTCCTGCACTGGGAATATATATTTCTATCAATTGTATTTTCAATGGACCGGAACCATACGAAAAAGATTAATGAAGATGAATAAAAGGAATAACTTTGTGTAATGGTTAAGGTTTGTGTGTTGATTTGGCTGGGCTATGATGTAGCCAGCTCCGAAGCTGAGACCTGGAACTATGGTAGTCACTTGTATGATAAGGTGTGCTGTGAGCAGCCAATTAATTGAAAGAGAATTTCCTCAGAGATGGGGTCAAAAGGTTATGGAGAACCGCATTTGCTCTTCTTGCTGGGTCTGGATCCCATACGTGGCTTGTCATCATTTGACTTCTGGTCCTTTGAACTTGAGCCAACATTCTGCTGTATTGCCTGCACAACCCTGGAATGAATTAACTTCTATAGCGTGTGAGGCAGCAGCCTGTTGTTTTTCTGTCAACCTTGGATTCATCCATTCCACAGCCTGCCACGTTCCCTTCCTAGCTTGGGCTCATCAGGTCTCTTGAGCTATGGGAGTTAGGAGAAACGTCCAGCCTGACAGCTCACCACATGGTCCACAGGAGAAAGATGTGGCATTTTGGTTCCATAAAGCACACAGCCGACAAGATCCTATAAGCATATGCTCTGCTCTTTAGAGCTGAAATGATCTGTATCTAGACATGGTGGCAATAAGGTTGTGTTTTTTTCAGTTTGTTTGTTTTTGTACTTGAACCATCATACAAGAACTGTCCAGGATAAGACATGTGATATTCTTTCTTTTAGGTAATAAATTATATTCTGATAGATCAGCAACACCAAACCCACTCCCGGGAAGTCTTTTTCAATCACAGTGACACCATAGGACAGAATAGTACTGGTCTCTATAGTTTTTAAGATTCTAAGTACTTATGAAAGCAGAAAGATTACTTTTCCTCTCACAAAACACCTAGTGAACCATTAGCAGCCTAAACTTATGATGTTACCCGGGACCCTCTTTGAAGAAAAGATTACTTCAAGCTATTTCAGAAAATAGATATTTTGCAAACAGGACTTCCATTAGCTGTATCTTCAACTCTTGTGAAACAATCGCGGTTGGTAGGTGCTGTCAAGTCAACCTTGACTGTATAGGGACTGTAACACTACCACATGGGCACCATCCCCGGGCTTTGTTATGCTTGCTTCTATTGTTCTTTTTGTTTATTTGCTTGCTTTTTGTTTTGGTGGCCTTACTGCCGTCTGATGGTGGGAGTAAGAGGCCCAGCCTTGCTGCTGGATTTGAACCTCCAACCTAGTGGGCCACAGTCCCGTGCACAACCACTACGCCACCGGGGCTCAGCCCTTCTATTGTTCTAATCACTGGGTCATTCCATCTTATTGAGGGCCTGTTTCTTTTAAAATACTTGTACCAGGGGCTCTTACATCTTTTATCACAATTCTACACCTTCATCCAGCACATTTGCACATATGCCACTATCATCATTTTCAAAGCGTCCTCTTCCCACTTGAGCACCTGACATCAGCTCCCCATTTTACTCCCCCACCCCTGGTTTGTTTCTTTTCTAGGAACTCCCTATTTTACTGTGCATAATGCCCTTCTCCAGGGACTGGTCCCTCCTGATGACATATCCAAAGGACACAGGATGAAGACTTTCTGGAGTATTCTGGTTATACGCCTTCTTACACTGAGCTGTTCCTTCATCTGGCAGCCCACGGTAGGGATATTCAATATTCTCCACCCACATAATCACAATTCTCCTTTGGTCTTCCTTCTTGTGCATTTCTCTGCACTTATTGAGTCAGGGCTGTATCCTTTCACCATATACTGTTCAATCTGTACACTAAGCAAATAATTTGAGAAGCTGAACTCTGTGAAGAACAATGGAGCATGAGACTTGAGGGAGATTAGTAGCCTATAGCATGTAGATATACTAGTATGACTCATCTTTAAATTTTAAATGAGAAGGTTGCAGTTCATTATGATTGAGTGTGGCATCTCGGATTATTTAGAAGAAACAAACAATACATAAAAGAAATTCAGACACAATAAATCCTAAATTGTATAATACGGTGTTGGTGCAGCTAGTTTTCTCATAGTCATGCATTCCTCTTTTCACGGAGCTCAGATAAAATAGAGCCCACACACAAAACCCCAGCAGTGCTGTAGTCTAAATGTAGTTGTCACTATGGCCAAACAAGTTTGATTAGCACCATTAGCAGGAGTGCCCTGCAGGGAACTTTAGATCAAAAACCTTATAAACTGGATTGCCACAAACTCTGTCTGATCTGAGACTGGTAGCTGATTTAGAAATTGACTGTCTCAAGTGATTGGATTTAGTGGTGTTATTTTCTTCACTATTATATCAGAACTCCGTTTCTTTCATTTTAGCTGCATGTAACAGATTTCCACAGTCTTCCTTACCATATTTTGATGAATGATCTGGATTGTCACTGACAGCCTTGTCTGGTCAGGTTACAAAGAATTGTAGGACTAGCAAATGGGATGAAAAAAACTTTGTTATTAACTGAATTAATAAACTATTAGCAAGAAAAGAGGAATAAAATATCTCTACTCTTAGTTAATGTCACAATCTGATTCTTCTATTGCTCGATACAAATGGTATTCTGGAGTTATACACATGAAAGTGTTGAATTGGCAGATGTGTTTCTAGATAGATAGACACACAATCATACACATACATGCATAGATATGCAACAATTTAAAACAATAACTTTTTATCCTCATTAGCAAAAGTTGCCACTTTATAAGCCAAAGTCTTTTATACAGAAGCCAAAATAACCAGAGTGAATTACAAATAGCATTTTGTACAATGTGCCATTTCCAGTTGCACACTTTCTAAATATTTCACAGTTAATCATCTAAGATGTATAAATGATTTTTAAAAATCATTTTATTGGGAGTTTTTACAGCTCTTATAACAATCAATACATCCATTTTTTCAATTACATTATACAAATGATTTTTAAAAGCTATATTCCCCTAAAAATGCCATTTGATTTATAGAATTTATGTGGCCCTCGCTATAACCAGAGTTTTTCTCTTGTTCTTCAACATCCCACTATTATTATCTCAATAATGGCATTGATCATATTTTCTTGATGGAGTTTTGTATGGACTAAATTAAAAGAAATTATTTTAAACTCCTGCAGTAGCAGAGTTTCAGTGCTTTCCCCCAACCACCCAACAAAAAGATACGCCCCTTTATTACTGTCCTAGTCCTCCAATACAAAACTAGTTCTTCTTTCGTGAGAAAGCTCCTTTCTCATCAAAAGTCCACACTAATATAAGTACTTAGTGTTATCTTCATTAAGGTATGCTCTAGATAAAACCAAATCGGTTCCCTCTTCTCTTTCCCCTGTCTTTATCTTTTTATCGGTCTCTTTTTCTATCATCTATCTAGCCATACTCCATTCTTCCATCTATCTATCTATCTATCTATCTATCTATCTATCTATCTATCTATCTATCTATCTATCTATCTATCTAATTTTCAGATATGTATTTGGAGTAGCCCTGATAGTGTAGTGGGTTACTCATTGGGGTGCTAGCTCCAAGGTCAGTATTTCAAAGCCACAACCTCTCCATGGGGGAAACATTAAACTTTCTGCTCCCATAAAGATTTACAACCATAAGTATAAGTGTGTTTAATACAATTGAATTATGGATTATGATAAGATCTGTAAGCACTCCTAATAAAATGATTAAGGAAAAAAAAAAGACTTACAACCTCACGGACTCATAACAGCAATTCTATTCTGCCCTATGGGACACTAAAGGTCAAAGTCAACTCAATGGAGTGAATTTGGTGGGTTTTATTGTTCATTTTTTATTTATCTCTCAATTATCTATTTATAGAATATAGTCAGACATGGGTATACTTCCTAAGCATCTTACATTTTTTTAAGTTAGAATGTGGATCCTTAAGTCTTAATTGGTGCCTCTCTTTGTGGCAGATACCATCAATTTCCCAGATAGGAAAGAATTATTTTTAAGGAGAGATTTAGAGAAACCCAGGGAACTTTTCTCTAAGTTATTTATGTTGAGTGTACTAACCCACAGGTGACAAATGGGGTCTTTATTGGTTTTGCCAAATGCCCTGTTTATTCTCAATATGTCTGTTATTAATGAGGGTAGGGTAGAAAGGGGGAACCGATTATAAAGATCTACATATAGCTTACTCCCTGCAGTATGGTCAACAGGGAAGTGGGTGAAGGGAGACATCAGACAGTGAAAGATATGACAAAGTAATAATAATTTATAAATTATCAAGCATTCATGGTTGGGGATATTGCGGGGAGGAAGGGTAGAAAATGAGGGGCTTATGCCAAGGGCTTAGGTAGAAAGCAAATGTTATAAGAATGAAGAAGGCAGTGGATGTACAAATGTGCCTGTCACACAATGTTTAGAGTTATGTTTAGAGTGTGATAAGAGTTGTATGAGCCCCCAATAAAAGGATTAAAAAAATTCAAATATTTACTAACTTCTATTAGTTTGCTTTCTGTCTTGTCACCAATTTGTCTGATAGTAGATGCACATAGCAAGACCTTCCTGACATCTGTTACAAATCTGGTGTTGCTTCCCTACCTTAATGACTCCATCCTTCTCCCTGTGTTGACCTCTGTTCTAATTTTAGAGGTCCAAGATAAATCTCTGTTCTGCCTAAGGACATTTCTGCCCACAAAAAATGCAAGGAGTTTATCTCTCCTTTAACTCCCATGGCACAAAATCTCTGCTACCTTTCATTTTGTTGATTTCATTGATAGTGTTCTTCTTATGTAACTGTAATAATCTCTTGCATGCTAAGAATCCTCCTCTTTCAGGACTCGCTCCAGTGCTCAAGTCACAAACAAGTAAAACACTCAAGACTCTCCTGTTGTCCTGTCTACCCGACTCCTTAACAAGTGAACACTAAAATTGTGCGGCTTCTGCATGTTTCTGTTTTCAATATCTGTATTCAGGGAGTGATCATCTTGGATGACTGTGTCAGTTTTCTACAACTTTTAGGAATTAAGTATGGCTCATATTTTATTCAGAGTACTATAACAGCGTGATTTTAAAAATATTTATTATTACAGGAAGAGTACTATTTCCTAAAAATGCAAATGTGATTTTTTTCTACACTTCTGCTTAGAAAATTTCAATGATTTTGAAAGTTTTACAAATTTCTCAGGTCCTTCCCATGGAATACAGAGCACTCTGTGAACTCATTGTTAGGTACCATCGACCCAGTTCTGACTCATAGCAGCCTTTAGCAGGAAACAGTGCCCAGGACCTGTGCCATTTTCACCCGCGTTCCTATGATCAAGCCTCTTTTTGCAACCACAGTATCAGTTCATAACCTTGAAGGCCTTCCTCTCCTTCACTACCTACCTACTTTGCCGAACGTTTCCTTCTCCAGAGAATGGTCTCTCCTGACAACAGGTCCAAAGTACGTAAGACAATGTCTCACCATCCTTGCCTCTAAGGAACATTCTGGCCATATTTCTTCCAGGATAGAGAAATTTGCCCTTTTAGAAGTCCATGGTTCTTTCAATATTCTTCTCTGGCACCATAATTCAAGTGCTTTAATTATTCCCCAGTCTTCTTTATTCAATGTCCAACTTTCACATACATATGAAGCAACTGAAAATACCAGGGCATGGGTCAGCTACATCTTATTCTTCAAAGTAACCTCCTTATTCTTTAATACTGTAAAGAACTTTTGCGTAGCAGATTTACCCAATGAAACATATCTTTTGATCTGTTTCTTATTTTTATTAAATCATTTTATTGGGGGATTAAACAGCTCTTATCACAATCAATATATACATCAATTGTATGCAGACCATAATTGCACAATTGTTGCCATCATCAATATATTCTCCTTCTACTTAGGCCTCTGGAATTAGCTCCCCATCTTCCCCTTCTCTCCCCTTTCCCCTCCCCCATGAACCCTTAATAAGTTACAAATAATCATTATTTTGTCATATCATCCACTGTTCAATGTGTCCCTTCACCCACTTCCCTGTTATCCATACTCCAGGGAGGAGGTTATATGTAGATCCTTGTGCCTGGTTCCCCCTTCTACTCCACCTTTCCTCCATACTCCTGATATTGCCAGTTGTACCACTGGTCCAGAAGAGATCATCTGTCCTGAATTCCCCATGTTTCTGGCTCCAGTGTACATCCCCTGGTCTAGCAGGATTTGTGAGGTAGAACTGGGATCATGATAGCGGATGGGAGGAAGCATTTAAAAACTAGAGGAAAGTTGCATATTTCATTGTTTCTACACTGGTTCATCACCTCCCTGTGACACCTCTGCAAGGGCATGTCCCTTGACTGCTGCTTCTGTGAATATTGATTATGGCTCTACTACGTGAAATACTTCTCCTTGATTCTGCAGCTTCCTAACCACTCCTTCCATTGTGGTGGAAAGCTTCAGCTGTACTGAGGTGACCACAGGTACTCCTTAGGTTAATGGATGTGAATGGGAACTTTTGTTGCTGTACCCAAATTTCTGCTAAAGCCTTCAGCTCTGGAAAAGAGCTGCTAGATATTTCTGTAGGACTTTCTAAGTTCACAAAGAAAGTTTAGTGAAGGAGGTAGTTACACAATTTTATGCCAACTTGATAAAAAGAATGGAGGGGTGGAGTCTATCCCGTCAGTCATATCAGAGTCTCATTGATCCATCCTTGTAGGCATGGTCTTCTTATGTAGATTCTGGGAACTTCTTCCTTCCTAGAGGTGGGGCAAACTCTCTCTCTGCTTCACCTTCCTGTTAACAAGCCACCTGGAACAACGCTGATGGTAGCCAGAATGCTGTAGATGCTTCCACACCACTGGATCCAAAAGACTTTCTACTCACAAGCCTGTGGTCTTCCTGCATTCTGCATCACTGCATTTGTTGCATGAGTCTAAAGAGAAATTTGTGGACTGGTATGGAACACATGGGCTAATATAAGACTTATGGACTTGGTCTGGACGAAACTGGAATGTTTTCTTACTATGCAATTGATCTTTGATATAAAGCTCTCTCTTTTGACACATATGCTTGTCTCTGGATTTACTTTTGTGGTCAACTTGGACTAAAACAGTGATTAACATAAGCTTCCAGACTAGATAGAAATAAGTTAGAAATCTGAAAAATAGCTTATTGGAAAGGAGAATTAAAAAAGGCAGAAAGTGCTTTGGTATTTTCCTTTCTCACCTGTGGGAATCAGAATGACCTGCATCCTGTTCTCTAAATCAAGTGAGATGCATAGAGGTGGGAGGTGTCAGAAAGAGGGGACTTTCACATCTCATCAACTTGTTGGATGGTTTTTGCACTGTGACATTGCTACCTTGGACATTTCTCTGCCTGCCATAGGCCATTTAGAGAATTCTTTGGAGTGTTCTCCCATGTTTGGGGAACATTTGGGGAACATATGTGGACCTGGTGTGAGGTAACCACAACTTGCTGGGACCTTTGAAGGGCAGAGACAGACTGGAGTTGCAGTATGAATAATGTAAGCAGACATTTGGTAGAAATAGCAGTTGTGAGGGCAAGGATAGTTCCACTGGCTAAGTAGGTGCTGTCAAGGAAGCAGGGTTGAAGGGAGATCATAATAAGCAAGTTGACCTCATATTGATTGCACCGTAAGGTGAAACATCATGAGGGTTCACAAGATTTGTGGGGAAAAATTATTATAGGAAAGCGGGAGGATTCATGTTGGAAGGGGTAAGATGTTCACCTTGGAAAGATTTGAAATGTTGACCAACCGCTATAGACATCCTATTTTGCAAATTGATTGGATATGGAGTCCAAGAGGGACATGGGCATAGCTTCAGTTTTATGTTTGAATAACTGGAAATATGAACTCCCAGTTACTGCAAAGAACCCTAATGCAAAAGGAGGCAATTGGGGCCATGCAAGGTTTTGGGATGGTCACTAAATATCCAAGTGCAAATATTATGCAAACTCTTGGAGTTGAAAGGAGTGGTTGGTGCTGGACCCTTACTGAAATCTGTGAGGGTTAGTGGATGTGTGCCATTTATTACAATGAGGTTGGGTCAGACTAATATTTTATTCTACAGCCGTAGGCTTTTCAGAGAAGACCTGCTGTCACAGTGGTTGAAGCACTAGACTGCTATCCAAATACATTTGCTTCAAACCCACCCTCCATGGTAAAAAGATATGACAATCACCTTCCATGAAGATTTACAGCCTTGAAAACCTTATGGATAGTTCTAATCTGTCTTTATAGGGTCACTATGAATTGGAATTAAGTGGGTTTTATTTATTTTTTGTTTAGGCATCTAAATGCCAAAAAATAAGACTGTATTTCACAATGAAAATGGCTGAAGTAGTATGGGATTGACTTGAGATGATATTAAGGTGCAAGGGCTAGTGGTAGGGGTGTTCAAAGAACAAGTTAAACTCCATGACAGGAGGAAAATGAATTTCCTGTTTGTATCCCTCCAAGTGCAGCAGACTCAGCACATCCGTTATACACTAGTATGCTTTCTCTTATAGCCCCCAAACTATCTTCACTTTCCTTTTGCCTGTTGTTGGGTGCCAATGAATCAAGTTCAAAGTAGTGACACCATACGACAGAGGAGAACTGGCCCAGAGGGTGTCCCCGGCCTTCATCTGCATAGGAGCAGATTGCTAAGTCTTTCATTCGTAGCTGCCTGGGTGGATTCAAACAGCCAGCTTTTGGTTTGTAACTGTGCCCTTAACCTTTGTTCTGCCTCGGCTGGCAAACTTTGTATGTTCTTTTTCCTTTGATGGGAAATGCTTCCTTGGTCTCTTGTAAATTAACTGTTCCCATCTTCTGGTGCTAAGGATTTTGCCCTCCATGACACTTGCTTTTTGCCCCTTCCCTTTGCAGGGCACAGCAAAGCCGATACAATATGTGTATGTTCCCTATAAAGTGTGTGGTGGCTACATAATCTGGTGTCCATTTGTGACTTGAGATGATGAAGCGTGAAGGGGCAGAGTCTAATCAGTCAATCAGGCCATACCCAAGGAGGTCTCTGTGTGGGCATGGCCTTCTGCTGAGGATTCTGGGAACCCTGTATTTCCTTTTTGGAGGCAGGATACAATCTCTCTCTCAACTCACTCCCTTGGAGATGCTGATAAAACTTGCTCCCTGTGAGATAATTCTGAGGAGAGACCACATGGAGCTCCCTGAGGCACTGAGAGATGTGGAGCTGCAGGAACCACAGGGAGACCCCTGGCAGCACTGGAACACGTACAACCCCATGGAGCCACAAGACTTCCAATCCAAATGGTCCGATCTTCCTGGATTCAGTGGCATTGCATGTGTTTCATGAGATCTGAAGAGGGCTTTATAGATTGGTATTAGACATATGGGCTCATATCACACTTACGGATTGATCTGGACGAGGCTGGGATGTTTTCTCAAAATTCAACTGCTCTTGTACAGAAAGCTCTTTCTTATTTACATACGGGTCTCTCTGGATTTGTGTCTCTAGTCTACCTGCACTAACACAAGGCACACCAATATCCTTGCTCATGAAAACACGAGATAGAATTTAAGCATTATATATATGGGCAGTTTTACACAGTGAATTGCCAACAAAAGCACAACAAATATAAGAAAAAGGTGGCGCTACATAGGCCACGTACAGGGTGTTTGTTTATGATTTAAGAGCTGAACTACAGAGACATACTTGGTTTTACATGAGCTGGCAATACGTGTTTGATACAAGACGTTGTCCTCACACTATACATGTTAGCAAAGGACTGCTAAAGGGCTGTGCGTATTGATTCTGAGGTTATAAAGATATTTTCGTAAGTAGGTAAAGTTGCTGCATTAGAAACTATGAATCATGATCCACTGCTCATACAAAGGGACATGGGTGGCAAAGAAGCCATACTGTGGCATTCTTGTATCTGGTGTACTATTTATCACCTGCCCCTTATTTTACTCTGTGTTCCCCTTAAATAGAATACATGGCATATTAATTTACACAAAATCACACACTTCCTCTGAACTGCTCTAAAAATACTGACTGCTTTGTGGGTTCTCAGCGGAATAACCCTGCCTTGTTATTTTGCTTGGCTTCGCACTCGCCCCCCCCCCCCCCAATGTAACCCTCTGTGCCCTGCATCAGTCTTCTCATAGCAGTTGTGTTCTCATTGGAGGCTTAGGCTAAAGAGCATCATTTTATTATTTTTTTGTTATAGCATGACTTTCCTGTTAGACTGTAAACTGAGAACCAAGCCTTAACTTAACAGCATTTTGTAACTTCTTGTGAAACATCATTAACAGCCCCCACCCCATGGGCAGCTGTTGTTCAGTGTCTTACTGGGCAACCTGTGTATGCACAGAGCTATTGAGACTGAACTTGTAGCCTTTGGGACCTGAGAGTCAGTTCTGACTTCCCCACTAACCGCTCCTTCTGCGCAAATGAACACAGGGCAAGTGAAGTAAGAACTAGTCTCTCTTGAGTCCTGAGGTGGGCAGGCAACAGCGGCTCATTGCGGTGAGGTGCACTTCTGTGCCCAGGCCCAGCTGCAAGGTGGGCCACCACTTCGCTTCCCGCTGATTCCCTTCCACCACCATTGTGAGTCACACTGTAGTCTTGCCAGTAGTTGCTGCTGTTCCATGATGGCACCAATAGAAAGACATGTCCTCGCTCCTGCTCACCAACATCTCCTGCAGCACTATGGGTTAAGAAGATGTAGATGAAGAAAAAACTCAGTTCTGTGATTGTTGTGAGGTGACATCCACTTGGGCTCCATCTTGTTGAAGACCCACATGCTTGGCAGTTGTATCACACACGTGTTGCTTTGAAGGCTGTTTGCCGATCCCATGTATCCACCGGCATACTGGGATCCGAATTCTACCCTGTAGTGCCAAGAATTCTATAGGTGCTATGTTAGTTTGTCCTGATCAAACCATATACACAAAGCACGTACAAATTACTGGCAACAGCTGAAGCCATTGAAGGAAAGAATAGATCGTTCACAACCAGGGATGTTCCCTCATGAACAGAATGTAGCTCACCACTATCAATGCAGGATGGGAACCTTCTCTGGGTATCTTCTTTTTTTTTGCACTGTGGACGAAGGACTATGAGGTCTACTGCCTGTTTTTTTTTTTTTTGGCATCACTGCCCTCTGGTGGTTATGGGCTCTACCCAGTTCTGCTCCTGAGAGCTGCCGCTGGATTTGAACCGCCAAGCCCACAGGCCACAGTCCCACACCCAACCACTTATGCCACCAGGGCTCAGCCAACTGCCTGGTTTTATATCGCAGATGTTGTGTACTTCACTTCACAGAGTTCAGTGCAACTTTCCCTGAAATTTCACTTCCCCAAATGGAAAAAGTAATAAGACAGGGGGACAACAAACAAACAAACAAACAAACAAAAAAACAATCAAACAAACTCACTGCCACTAAGCTGATGGCAACTTGTGGCAATTTTGCAGGACAGGATGGAATGCCCCCTGTGGATTCCAAGACTAGCACTTTTTTCAAGCGTAGAAAGCCCCAGTATTATTCCAGAATGTTTAGCCTAGAATCGTATGTCTTAAACAAGCCGTTAAATTTCAGATGGGAAGGTGAAATAATTTGTTTCAAAGTCCAAAGATACTAGAAAAGACTAAAGAAAAGAAAAAAATGAAATAAAAGAACAGAAGCAAAATTTGACTTCTATTTTAGTCAATTTTAGCTCATAGTGACTCTGTTTAGGTTTTGCAAAGCTTTTCAATCTTTATGGAAGAAGACAGTCTCTATTTCTCTTGGGGAATAGCTGGAGATTGAACAGAAAACCTTGTGATTAACAGCCCAACGTTCAGCCAGCAGCATCACCAGAACAGGGAGTAATGATAGCTGTCTGAATTGTTTGAAGGACTGCTTCCTCTCACTGGTTCTGCATTATCTTCGTGATTACTGGCATGTTTATGTCCATGGTGTTAATCCATCTCTGTGAGTGTTTTCCTAATTTTCACTGATACCCTGCTTTACCAAACGCTATGTCCTTTCTAGCTGTTGATCTTTTCTGATGATGTATGCAAAGCTAGAAAGATGAAATCTTGCCATTCTCACCTCTAATGAACATTCCAGTTATATTTATTCTCTGCAGTAATTTATTCTTCTGGCAGTTTATTACATGTGTAGTAGTCCTCATCAATACCACAGTTCAAATACATCAATCAATTCTTCTGTCTTCAAGTTATACATGCATAAATAGGAATTTTTCAAAGGAAACAATTCAAGACTGTCTTTCAGAAGATGATGGCTGTGTTATTCTGTTGTTTGTGTTTGAAAGTTTATTTTTCTATGAGACTAGTCACTCTCTGGATACCTTTAAAGAAACCATCTTCCTTAACCACAGGAATCCAAATACTTCTTGATTCAGTCTGCAGTTTATTTTACTTGTCTGAGTTTTTTGGCCTGGCACACATGTTGAAGAGAATTTATCGACACCTGTGGTATGATCCAAGTCTCACAGAACAGTCCAGTATGAATATTTCATATTTTCTCAGTGTCTTAGGTCGGGTTCTCTAGAGATGCAAAACCACATATATATGTATATATGTGTATAGTATATGTATATATAGTATAGTTTATATAGTGTATATATATTTGGTTTTTTATTAAGAAAATGTTTCACCCAGTGTGTTAGTCTGGGTAGACTAGAAAAACAAATCCAGAGAGACTCATATGTGTATAAGAAAAAGCTTTATATATAAGAGCAGTTGAGTATTGAGAAAACATCCAAATCCAATCAAGTACATAAGTCCAATATTAGCTCATATGTGCTACACCAATCTACAAAGTCCTCTTCAGACTCATGAAACACATGCAATGACGCTGAATGTGGGAAGATCACAGGCCAGTGGATGGGAAGTCTTGTGGATCCAGTGGCATGGTAAGTATCTCAGTGCTTGCAGAGATCCCCACATGGCTCTTCCAGCTCAGGGCACTAGCAGAGCTCCATGTCTGCTGCAATTTCTCCAGGGAGTGAGTGTGCTATTTATCTCCTTAGTGAACTATTTATCTCCTTAGTACCTCCAAGTGAGGTCACCACCATTTGACTGACAGACTAAACTCCACCCCTTCACTCTTAGGCCACTCTTTGACAACAGGTTATGTAACTACTACCTCCAGTCATAGTTCCATCTGTAGGCAGGGTTCAAGTCTGTGGGTCAGATGTTAGGCTGAGGTCATCTTCTGATCCCTATAACTGTAGAGGTTGATGCACATAAAATTGGCAGGAAAATGACAACATTGTGGTTGTAGGAGCTAGTGAATCGAAGGTTGGCAGGTAAGATGGCAGACAGCTGATAACTCTCAGGATCAGCAGGAAATGCCGGAGACCAGTGGTTTAAGTCAAAGAAATTGATACTGCAAGCCACATGCAGTACCCAGACCCAGCAAAAAGAAACCTAGTTTTTTCCAGAGTCTACTTATATACAAATCAGACCACAGACTTGAGAAGACTTTATTAATAAAGTCTTAATGGTCAAATCATTGACAATTCTGGCTTAACCAAAGTGACACAGAAATCTTAATGATCACACTGAGAGATTTGTTTAGTAGATAACTTTCTCTCATTTTCTCTTCTTCCCCCTCACCTTCCCAAACCCCTAAATAAACCAGCAGTTTGAGTCTACTAATAAGGGCATAAATAAATTTCTGGATATGCTATGTCTAGATGATTTTGTGAAGATTTGTTGAAATTACCCCATTGTAAGCCTTGGCCAATATAATTTGCTTTGACTGAATCACTTCCAACCTTTGGTAGCTATTGCTTTGGTTGTGCCATGTCTTCAGAATTATTTCGCCTCCTTTTATACTTCTTCTTGGAAATGTTTTAGGTTCTTGATTCCATTTGTTAAAATTTCCTTGGAAAGTTGTTCTTGGGCTGCAGCTGATCGGGGTCAGAAGTTTTGGCATCCAGAGTGTGAAAAATTTGCTTGAATTTAATTTTTCAGTCAGGTATGAGTAAACTAAATCTATTCAGATGTCAATGAGGTTCAATAATGTTTTTATTTCTAGTTTCTTCACTTAGGGCACAAGTAATATAAATAATTTAAAAATAAAATTGATGCCTATAATCTATCACTGTGGATTTCATCTTTAATACTATCTTGTCCATTCTTAAATTGAGGTAGCCATTGGTAAGCTGCTAATCTCTTTGGGATATTGTCCCCATAAGCTGTTTATAATTCATCAGCGATTTCACCATTCTCCCTTTTCAGCTGTCCCAAAATTTTGATCTTGTTTCAAATTTGTCTTGCTCTGAGAGTGCCACTTTTCAAGCTGATGTCACATTGTTCTTCGTGTCTCAGAGTAGATCTGTTCAAATATGTTATAACAAGTTAGAATCAGTTTATTTGGGTTCAAAAAAAGATGAATTCATGTTTAGTTATTTTTTTCACAACACACCTTTTCCATGAACACTTTAAAGATCTCTTGTCATTTTGCCATTGCCTAGACTCTTTTGAAATCTTGGGGAATGCTTTAGCAATCCAACAAATTAATATCTTGATAAAGTAAAACTCAATACATTGTAAAGATCTAAGATGAAATCTTAATACATTCTTTTACTTCCAAATTACAAAGAAATTCACATTGCAATTTAAACTTTTTATTATTGACTACTTACCAGTGAGGAAGATGGCTAGTTCTGAGGCAGAAAATGCCTTCGCTATATAAACACTCCTTACTTAATACATCATTTGATAACAAATTATACAGACTGAATAGCAAAAAAACAAAAAAACAAAACAAAAAACACCCATAACGTACCTGGATGGGACCTCAATCAAATGTGATCACTTTGCATTTTAGCTGTAAATGCCTTAGAATAAAGATAATTTGTTACCTGCAAGATGTTAGATCTCAATTTAAATAATTGAATTTGCAGTGCACAGTACTATTATGATTGCTATGGTGAAAGACATCCTTTGTTTTAGGTCATTCATGGAGTAGTCACTGTAATCTTAATTTTTTTTTATCTATACAAGAAAACAGCTTTGCCACTACAAAATGTACTTACGTTGATGATTTTTGAGAAGCTGTCATAGAGATTTCACTTATCACTAGAAAGTAACTGTTCATAGCAGTATTCTTTAGTGAGTTTTGAAGCATACAGAGGACTCAAAAACTTCCGCTTTATCATGCGTGAGTGGGTGATTTCTCATTAGGGAACAGTTTTTACTCTAGTAGCAAAGTGATGTTCATTTTTCATGCCCTCCCCCCCCTCCAGATTTCTCTAATTCTCTTGAGTGTGTTACATAGACTTTTTCTATGTAACTTCACTTTTAATAAAAGTATTCTGCCTGGACAGTTTTTCCTTTGTTTATTTTGGGTTTCTTACCTTTGGATTATTACATTATGTTTACTGGATTAAATCGGCATATTCTTCTATGTTCTTTATAATATCTTGATAAAAACACTCCCTTGGTCCCTTAGATGGTATGATGTCACTTAGATGAAACCCGGCCTAAACATACAATTTTTTTCACTGATGGTTATCAAAGACTAGAGAATGCTTTGTAAATTCTAAGAATGCTGTGTCAGTCTACGTTAATTAGAGAAACAAATTTATAGCCACTCATATGTGTGTAAGAGAGAACTTTATATCAAAGATCAATTGTATATTAAGTAAACATTGAAGCCTGGTCCTGATCAAGTCCACAAGTCTGATAAAACCCCCTGTGTTGATGCTAGTCTGTAAGTTCTAGATCAAGTCCATAAGTCTGATATTACCCACATATTGACACTAGTCCATAAATACCTTTCTAGACCCATGCAATCATTCAATGGTGCCTAATGAAGGAGCATCACAGGCCCTTGGGTGGAAAGTCTGGATCCAGTGCTGGTGGAAGCATCTCAGCACCGGCAAGGGTCTTCACATGGTTCCTCCAGCTCCAGGGCTCTGAATCTATCAGCGTAGCTCCATGTGGCTTGTCAACAGGAATATCTCTGGCAGGGAGTGAGTCTATCTGACCTCAAGTGAGCTGTTTATCTCTGTTGCTCTTCCAAATGAGGTAATCAAGGCTAAACTTCACCCCATTCACTCTTCAAAGCCTCAACTTGACACCAGGTTAGGTAACTGCCCAAAATGTGCCACATGATTTGGGGACAGAGGCCATGATATATTTTCAATAAGTTATTCACCATGTCTGTATTGAATTATGAGCAGGTCACACACTGTTCTTGACACTGTACAATTCAGTGAGACACGTGGTTTTGTAAGGAACTTACAATGTAATAAGAAAGTAGATTTGGGAACCAACTATTGTAGTCCAGTGGATAAGGCTATATTCGATGTGTACACAATGAGACAACAGAAAGAGGGCATCTGGAAATGCTTACAGAGGGGACTACCTTTGAATTGTTTTCTCCTGTAAAACTTATTTTAATTTACCATATATACTCAAGTATAAGCTGAGTTTTTAGTGCATTTTAAATGCAGTTTTTGTGGTAAAATTAGGTGCCTTCGTTGATATTCAGGTTGACTTGTACTCTAGTATTTGGACAGGTGAAAATACATAGACCAGATTACATACTGATACAATAATTTCTTCAGGTAGAGTTTAATGACATGTTATCATTTCTTCATGTTGTATCATTATCCACACTCTCTTTTGCTTACTATTGTTGATGCATGATCATTGTCCCCTAATCTAATATACTTTGGAGTTACTGTTATCAATTTGATCTCATATAGATAACTCTTTGAAAGAGTGAAACACTCAAGGTGAAAATTCTCTATTAATTCTGTTAAACAATTGTTTTGTTTGAAGAGGACTTCAAGGTTAAAAAATTTTCACAGGACAAAGATTTCAGGGTACCTTCAGCCTTAATGTGCCTGTAAGTGTGGATTATATAAAAATATAAATTTCTGGCTGAGCCCCGGTGGCGTAGTGGTTGTGCGCGGGACTGCGGCCCACTGGGATGGAGGTTCGATTCCGGCTCCCAGGAGCAAAGGCTGGGCCTCCTACTCCCACCACCTGAGGGCAGTGATGCCTAATATATATATAAATTTCTGTTCCATATCCTCCCACTTCTGATTAGTAGTCATCTACTGAGTCCTTGATCAAGTTGAAAGATTGGTAGCAAAGCACCTTGTGATTACTTTGGGCTCATGAAAAAGGAAGAGGTAGTTTGTAGGGGTGAGTTGAGATTGGAAGGGTCAATTTGGATATTGAGGAAATATCCCAGCTCAGCCCAGATAAAATCCATAAGTTCGACATTATTAGTTCATAAATTCCTCTTCTGACTTACATAGCCACTTGCATTGATGATGAATGTAGAAAGATAACAGGCTAGTGGGTGAAAAATCTTGTGGTGGTGGAAACATCTCAGCCCTGCCAAGGGTCTCCACATGACTCCTCCACAGGAACTTGAAGCAGAGAGTGTGTCCCACCTCCATGGAGAGGGAGAGGGAGAGAGAAAGAGAGAGAGAGAAAAAGAGAGAGAGAGAGAAAAAGAGAGAAAACGTTCACAGAATCTTCATGAGAGGTTACACATACAGGAGACATCATCAAGGTGTGACATAATAGGATAAAACTAAAATGCTTATAACACAAAATGTGCTAGCCTCATTTAAATGCAATGCTATATAAACCAAAAACCAAAAATATTTTATGTGAACATTTAGCCATAATCCTGTAATTCTATAAACATATTACCCAACCCATGGAAGTTTGTTAGTCAGCCACTTCATGATTTTATCCTCCTGATTTTGGGTATCTAAATTCTATACTGCTCATTTACATCAACCCAGTGTTCTCAAGAGACAAGCATATTCTTTGATGTTAAAATCTTCATTCTAGTTGGAGGCTTATGAGTCCACATCCGTAAGCAAAGTCCAAGCATCACAGGCCGTCCATAAAGTCAGCAGCAATATGCACCAGTTCACAGGCTCAAATTCTTTTCTTCATCTGGTTGATTTTGCACAACTCAATATGGACTGCCTCATTTAGCCTGACTGGGGTGCCCATAGACTGCCTCACCTTTCAACCACGGTGCTTATCAAAAATTCTCAACAACTCTCGCCTCCTTGGGTTAGGTCATGAACTTCAGACTACCCAACCCACCCTGGTTTTCTCCTCTAGTTCCCGTGAAACAAGTCCATGGATGTCAGGGGCAAGACTCAACTTGTTGCTTTATGGCTGCATTTTTCCCACTTGCACTCAACAGCTGGATCCAGGTGGTCACCTAGCAAGCATTTAAAGCTGTCCACAAATTCCCTTTACATTGAGTGGAGAGTTTTTTAAAAAACAATTTTTTGGGGGCTCTTACAGCTATTACAACATTCCATGCATCATCTGTATCAAGCATATTTGCACACATGTTGCCACATACATTTCCAAACATTTTCCACTTGAGCCCTTGGTATAAGCTCCTCTTAAAAAAAGCTCCTCTTTCCCCTTCTTCCCCCCCTTATTAAAAATGAATCATTTTATTGGGTGAGTGGAGAGTTTTTTCATAGCCCTAGATTCTTCCAGCTTCAGGCACAAACCTCTAGTTCAAAATTTAAAAAGTCAAGGGTTCCTTTTTTTCCTTGTTTGTCAACAGCCCCCTAGGTAATTCAGAAGCAGAGAGAGGTAGTCTCTCACAGGGCTCAGCAAATCTGCATGTGACTTGAAAATAGACACACACACACACACACACACACACACAGAGAGAGAGAGAGAGAGAGAGAGAGAGAGAGAGAGAGAGAGAGAGAGAGAGAGGAAGTTTTCAAAATGTTCATGAGAAGGCCATGCCCACAAAGAGACATCATCAGATTGTGCCTGATTGACAAGCTGAACTCCACCCCTTTGTTCTTACCACCCTTAAGTTGACATGAGAATATGTAACTACCACAGGGTCTAAGGAAAGGAATTTTTAGAGTACAGAAGGGAGAAGTTAGACTGTATAGGGACCTGGTTTCAAAGGAATTTGTGTGTAAGGGAAGGATTTTGAAAAAATTGCTGTAGTGTGTAGAGTTTTTAATCAGAGAAGAAAAATGGTATTTACATTGTAGAAGCAACAATCTGGCAGCAATTGCAAAGATGGATTGGAAGCAGGCCAGACTGAGGAATGGCAGTTTAGTTATAATGCTTCTTCAATTTTCAGGGGAAAAGAGGCAAAGATTTCAATTTAAGGAAGTAATGTTGGGAACAGAGGGGAAGGGACACATTAAAGAAACATTAAGATGATGTCTTAGTTACTGAGCCAGGTTTTATTTGGTGCCACTCAAAACAACAGAGTCTGTGTGAAAGTGAAGGTGGAAGGTTTTACTTTGGTTGATCAAGCAAAAGGCTTGGGACAGGTCACCAAAGAGATGTGCAGTCTTATATGTAAAAACCATGAAGTAAACTGAGAAAATTATAAATATGTAACAGATTTCCTACAAGTGGTCATGAATATGTATTGAAGAAGAAGAAGGTGGGAAGGCCAGGAAGGAAATAGTGAAGAAAGTCGGAAGGAAGAAAGCTGAAATCTGGTAGATTCTGAATCCATTATTTTGTGAAACAGTGGCACCAGAGATAAAGCCTTGAAGCTTATTTTTATAACCTTTGCCATCAAATCTGATTTACCTTAGAAAAGTCATATCTGAACACATGCACACACACAACACCCACTGTGGATTCATATGTTGAGGATTTTTTTCTAGAATTTTCAAAAAGGAACCCATTACAGAGTAGGTTTTAGGCATGTGTTTAGTGCCGACCTATTTCCTTGAGATACACCCTAAAATACTCAGAAGTCTTTGAGATTTACACTGAAATTTCAGTATTGTTTATCTATCCTAGTTCAATTGGACATTAATTTGCAAACCTTTCCCAGAACAGATGCTACTGCAAAGGAAGCAAAAGAATAAAGTGACACCACAGCCACGATATTTTCAATAACACACACACACTAACTGTTCTCCCCAGTGATTCTACCAGGGCTGTGAATAATAAAGAGAACACATGAAGAAAATACACTCAAGTCACCTGAGGATGTTTGTTCAAGACCCATAAACTGCCAGCCTCAGCAGACAGCACTTGACTGCCAGTGGACATGAAAAGCCATCTCGGTGCAATCAAAACCAAATTAGAGTTCAACTCAAGTAGCCACCCCCCTCCTTTATGTGCTCTACTTCTGCTTAGCTCCATTTCCTTGTTATTCTCAGCTCTTGAGGGAACTTCTATTTCTTTGTTCGTATATTCTTCTAATAACTGTTTAGAACCTTAAAGATATATGCAATCTGTGAGTAAATATTACTTTCCTGTGAGTGAGATTTTGATGTTTATAAATTGATCCTTGCTGGATATAATTTAGATTTCCCCCAAACACTGTGTAGCTCTAACTCTTGTTTAAAGTGCTTATTAGTATGTGTATAAAACTCTTTAGCTCTTTCTGTTAGTAAACTCAAGAGAGAAAATGATTAGCCATGCACAGTTAAGATAGGTTAACCTAGTAAAAAGAAATAGTTTTTCTTAAAAGCCTAATTAAAATAATGGCCACATCTTTATACAAGACAATTGAAAGGAGACATGGAAGAGGTGGAAATAGTTCAGTGAAATCCAAACCTAGAGGCTAATACCGGTAATTGGAAGGTGGCATTTACATTTGCTTCTGAATTTAATCCTACCAGACGGTCTCCTGAGTAAAACTGTCTCATATATTGTCAGCCTCTACCTTCCTATTTCTTTTCTCACACTCAGTTAGGCTTACCTTCCTTTTAATGATGCACAAATGAAAGAATTAATTATAGAGCTAGTATTATAGAAAAAAAATCTTCCAAGAGCTAGAGGACTCTCTCGAGCACTAAGAAGCAGAAAACAATAATGAGCAGTAAGGCAGCTCATATATCCCAAACCTTTTGTAATCGTGTTTCTATAGATGGGTTCCTGGGGAGGAGTAGGAGTAGGAGCAGTCACCCATGTTGTCCTTGCAGGTCTGACAGCACACGAAACCAGACTCTGGGAGAGGGACCCTGGCTGTGAAGGATTTTTTTTCATGAAAAAAAGAAAAAAAATATCCTCCCCTTCTTTTATCAGGGGCATGTAAAAGAAGAGGTTGCACATTTTTTACCCCAAACCCTGTTTTCTACCCCAGCACCAAATTACTTGTGCTCATCAGGAACTGGGGCTCTTGTCTGGTGGTGGCAGTTCTATGTGGAGGTGATTCTTTCCCCTGATCCACCACCTCAGCTGAGACAGATCATTTATCTCTCTGTCCTTTTCTTTAATGTTTCATTTCTTCCACTCTGAAAAGCATGCTGGAAGAAATCATATTGAACAATTGAACCCTCTGTCTTATATCCCCTAGTACACTCTCCAAGGAACTCCAGCAACTCTACAGTAAGAACAGAGAAGACATTCTTGGAGCCTCACATTGCTTGCCATGTGGTACTAAGGGTCACAAAGCTTTAATCTTGCAATGCAGGATGGATTCAAGACTAATGACAAGCCAAACCCAAATCAAATCCATCCTGTTGATTTGGTCTCATACTGACCCCATGGATTATGGTAGAATTGCTCCATAGGGGTTTCTTGGAGGTAGTTTTTATGGAAAGCAGCCCTTTATTTGTGGTTCTGATGGTCTATTTGTACCACCCATCTTTATGATAGTACATAAGCTCAAACTGTGTGCACAGTTTAGGGATTTAAACTAGTATCGAATGGCACAAGTATTGATAAATATGTTGTGAATCACTGTATAGTGACACAATACTTGATGAAATGTTGTGGTGGTGAAAACGAGTGACTTATGACTTCCAATTAGAGAAAAGACAGGTTATGTGTACTTATGATGGGCATCAACAAGGTGTATTGTTAATAGTTGCCAAAGATACTTTATATTTTGATATCTATTATTACTATTCTTTTAAAATAATAATTCACACTTTATTAGGAGGCTCTTACATATCTTATAACAATCCATCCATCCATTATATCAAGGGGACATGTACAACTGTTGGTGTCAACACTTTCTAAAGATTATCTTTTTTTTCTTCTTTTCTAATAAATCATTTTATTGGGAACTCATATAACTCTTATCATGATCAATACACACATCAATTGTATGCAGGCCACATTTGCATATTTGTTGCTATCATCATTCTCAAAACATCCTCTTTCTACTTAGGGTCCCAGTATCAGCTCCCTATATTTACCCTCTTCCCCACACCCCATGAACCCTTAATAATTTACAAATTGTTATTATTTTGTCATATTGTACACAGTTCGATGTGTCCCTTCACCCACCTTCCTATTGTCCATATGTCAAGGAGGAGGTCATTCGTAGATCCCTGTAATTAGTCTTCCCTTTCGACTCCACCTTACCTCCAACCTCCCAGTATCACCACTCTCACCACTGGTCCTGAAGGGATCATCTGTCCTGAATTCTCCATGTTTCCAGCTCCAGTGTACTTTCCCTGGTCTAGTTGGATTTGCAAGGCAGAATTGGGATCATGATAATGGTTGGGAGGAAGCATTTAAGAACTAGAGGAAAGATACATATCTCATTATCATTACACTGCACCTTGACTGGCTCATTTCTTCCCTGAGATCCCTCTGAAGGTGATGTTGCTTCACCTATTGATGGACTTTGGGTCCCAAATATGTACTCCCTCTCATTTATAATGATATAATTTTTAGTTCTTTGATGCCTGATACCTGATCCCTTTGACACCTCATGGTCACACAGGCTGGTGTGCTTCTTTCATGTGGGCTTTGTTGCTTCTGAACTAGATGACTGCTTGTTTACTTTCAAGCCTTTAAGCCCCCAAACACTATATCTTTTGATAACCAGCACCATCAGCTTACTTCACCACAATTACTTATGCTCACATTTGTCATCAGCGATCATTTCAAGAAGGCGGGCACGCAATGCCATGCTTTCCAAGTTCTTTGAAGCTTGATAACTTAAATCTTTGACACTTTATGGTCATACAAGCTGGTTGCTTCCTCCATGTGGACTTTTTTGCTTCTGAGCTAGATGACTGCTTATTTATTTTCAAGTCTTTAAGACCCCAGATGCTACATCTTTTGATAGCCTGGCACCATCAGCTTTCTTCACCACATTTACTTATGCACACACTTGTCTTCTGTGATCATGTTGGGAAAGTGAGCATCATGGAATGCCAATTTAATAGAACAAAATATTCTTGCATTGAGGAAGTCCTTGAATGAAGGTCCAAAGTCCATCTCCTGTCTTAATATGTACATTGCTGTATTTAGACCTCTATAAATGCCCTTTACCCCCCAGTTCTTTTCTCTATTTCCTTTTACTTTCCTCTTGTCCCACTATCATGCTCAGCCTCCATTTGGGTTTCTGTATTTTCTCTCTGTTACATTATTCTTGATCAATCTTTGATCAGGTCTCTCACACCTGCCTTGCCCTGATTTTGGATCTCTTGTTCCCTTGTCCCTGGGCTGGTCAACACCACCTCCTTTCCCCCACATCCCCATCTCCCTTGACCCCCTGGAACCATCAGTTCCCTTGTTTTTCTCTTCTAGACTGTTCATCCAGCCAATCTTATCTAGATAGACTTGCAGAGATAGTGGAATGTACAAAAAATAAACAGGATGTCATCAGATGAAGTGACAAAAGAGACCAAAAAGATGACAATCAAAAAAGACCCCCAATGTCCAGAAAAAAATATAATAAGTAAAAAATAAATAAACAATAATATCAAAAGAAAAACCTGTAAATAGTTCATGTCTGGTCTTTGACCTCCAAGAGCATCCCCCATTTGAGTCAGATTGGGTTCCACATCCTGGCCCAAAATATATCCTTCGCATTCCCTCAGGAACTCCATATTCTGCCTCTCCTCTTGTTTTGCTTCACACCCTTGCCTCGGTGTAGTGGGATCAGACCTGGTGCATCCTTGACCCTACTTCTCCAGTCTTGTCCCCAGAGGGCCTTGAGTCAGCAAGGGACACTGTATTTCATAGTGGGATTGTCCATATGGACCTCTGTGGCAAGGCTGTTTTGAGAGGGGAGATTTTTCTCATGGCTTGATGGGCCAGGATGCACTCCATTGTCTCTTCCTCCCCTTTCATTTGTTTTTGTTTGCTCTGGTCAGACATGTCCCTCTCCCTGCGCTGCAACTTCAGTGCTGACCTAGAAACAAAGTCCCCTTGGGGGAGGGTTGCTGTCTACATAGTTGGGATTGGGCTGGGCCCAGGGACCCCTCTGCTGGCTCCTCACTTCATGCCGTCATGCTGCAATGGCATCCTGGAATCTCGGATTTAAGTTTGGTTCCTCTTTCCCTGTGGAAGTATCAACAATATGCTCTCCTTGGGTGGGTTCGTGCCCCATTCCCCAATTACACATCGCCTTCTCCTCCTCCCCTCCTCAGTTAGCAACCATATGTAGCCCTGGATTTGATCTGGTCCTTGCCATTCTACCTGGGCCTCACCCCAGGAATTTCTGTATATAGTAGCTTTTCTCCCTATGCTCCTTTTATACCCCTTTTGCAATTAAAAAAAAATCTTACCTCAGCAGACTCATGCTGTACTTTTCCTTTTGCACTTGGCTTACTTCACTTACCATAATTTCCTTCAGTTTTCCCATGTGGCAATATGCTTCATGTGTTCATCACTACTTTTCAGCGATGCATAGTACTCCATTGTATGTATGTACCACAGCTTTTTAATCCATTTGTCAGTTGATAGAAATTTGGGTTGTTTCCAACTTCTTGCAATTGTGAACTGTGCTGCGATGAACATCAGAGCACAGATGACTGGCTGTGATTTGTTTCTTGTCTCTTCTGTGTATATGCCCAGTAGGGGATTGCTGGGTCATATTTTAGTTCAATTTCCATCTGCTTTAGATATCACTAAATTGACTTCCATAGTGTCTGTACACACCTACAGGCCCATCAGCGGTGGATGAGAATTTCTGTCATTCCACAGCCCCTCCAACACTTGCTGCTCTCTGATTTCTTTTTTGAATTGGGCTATCTTTGAGGTTGTTAGGTGGTATCTCATTGTTTTGATTCACATTTCTCTTTTGGCTAATAATTGGGAACATTTTCTCATATGTTCATTGACTATGTGAACTTTTCCTCTGTGAAACTTCTATTCAGGTCCTTTGCTCACCTCCTCAGTGGGAAGTTAGATTTGATCTTTTTGGAAGCTATCGGGGTATTGCAAATTTTAGTAATGAGGTCTTTTCCAGCTTTGTCATTGCTAAAGATGTTGTACCAGTCTGTGTGCTCTTTTATTACTCTTCTTGATGAATTCTTTCGATTTACACTGGTGTTTTATCTTTAGTGTATTCCATTTGTCAATTTTTGCTTCCTCTGTGTTTATGCTCTTCTCTATTTATGATAGTCTATGTTT